>BQNB010136436.1:3641-18001 GCA_026074375.1 Tanacetum coccineum
TAAACTACTCGGAAAAAATCCACGTGGTTCATGGGAACCTCCTTGGGTCCCGCCCCTGAGTTAATGTATATACGATTACATTTTTTTTATAGAGATAAGAAAAGTAAATGTTTATCTTGGAAGAACTTTAAGAAAGAAGTTAAAGCTCTTGATTTGTGAGTGATTACGTCTTATCCTTGTTAAGATACTTATTGTTTTTTTTTTTTTTTTGTGGGGAGTAGAAAACTATTGCATCACCTGGTCGTGGTATCCTTGCTATTGACGAGTCAAATGCAACTTGCGGAAAGAGATTGGCGTCTATCGGATTAGACAACACTGAAGCCAACAGACAAGCCTATAGACAACTTTTGTTGACCACTCCCGGCTTGGGACAGTACATCTCTGGTTCCATCCTATTCGAGGAGACTCTATATCAGTCAACTACTGATGGAAAGAAGATGGTCGACTGCTTGAAAGAGCAGAACATTGTTCCCGGTATCAAAGTTGACAAGGTAAGACAAATTTATCAACCTTGTCAACTATTCATTAAATGCTGTTATATATTTATAACTTATCAATTTATGCTCTACAGGGTTTGGTTCCCCTTCCAGGATCCAACAACGAATCATGGTGCCAAGGATTAGATGGGTTGGCTTCAAGATCAGCTGAGTATTACAGTCAAGGAGCTCGTTTCGCCAAGTGGTGAGATATATATCGCAATTAGTGTTCAAATAGTACAAAGTACAGTATTAATTTAGCCTAGTATTGATGTTTTATCCTCCTTTGTTATTTTGTAGGCGTACTGTTGTCAGCATTCCTTGCGGTCCTTCTGCTTTGGCCGTGAAGGAAGCTGCATGGGGACTTGCACGTTATGCTGCTATTTCTCAGGTTTATCATCTATTTGGTGCTTAATAATATATACTTGTGAACAACTGTTTAATACTCGGAATTCATTATGTTTGCGATCAATCTGTGTAGGACAACGGTCTTGTGCCTATAGTGGAGCCAGAGATTCTTCTTGATGGGGACCACTCAATCGACACTACCCTTGAAGTAGCTGAAAAAGTTTGGTCTGAAGTGTTCTATTACTTGGCTCAAAACAATGTTCTATTTGAAGGAATTTTGCTCAAGCCCAGCATGGTTACTCCCGGAGCTGACCACAAGGAAAAGGCTGACCCTGAGACCGTCGCTAAATATACACTCACCATGCTTAAGAGGAGGGTCCCACCAGCAGTTCCTGGAATCATGGTGCGTGTATGCCTGACCATTTATCACATCCCTTTTTGTTTAAATTAGTTATCATATGCTCTAAGTGATTTTTTTTTGGTTTATGTAGTTCTTGTCAGGAGGACAATCCGAAATGGAAGCCACACTAAACCTACACGCAATGAACCAAAGCCCCAACCCATGGCACGTATCCTTTTCATATGCCCGTGCTCTTCAGAACTCTGTTCTAAAGGCATGGCAAGGACGTCCCGAGAACATTGAAGCCGGTCAGAAGGCACTTTTGACCCGTGCAAAAGCCAACTCATTGGCTCAGCTCGGAAAGTACTCTGCTGAAGGTGAAAGCGAGGATGCTAAGAAAGGAATGTTTGTTAAGGGATACACTTACTAAGAGTCTAAAGGCACTATTTAGATTGGTTTCCTTATTTTTATAAAGTTTTGGGAGTTGTCTTTTCCCGTTTTGGTATTTGGTTGTAATTTTGGATTTGGTTGAATAATTTGGTCTGTGAAGACGATGAGAATGCTAAAAGCTGACCCCTGAATATGTGAAAGGCGAGGGTGTATTTACCATCTTAAAAGTTATGTCATTGTAGTTGTGGGTCTTGGACAAATGTTTTAAAGATCTGTAAGATACGGCTAGTTTTTGCGCAAACATGAATTTTAGTTTCTTTTTCCTGCAAATTTATTCACAGCATTTTGTTTACTTGGTTACGGTTTGTGTCCCTTTGGTCACCTTTATTTTGTTTCTGTCATTATAAACTTTTGGGTAAACTGGTGCCATACAAATTGTCAATTGTATATATATCCATATCCATCGATGGTGGATTGGGTCGGTGAATATAGATCGGTATTTCCATCGCTTGACACGATTCAGTATGAACTATTGTTCAGATTTCGGACAGCTCATCGTAACATAACATTTTTTTTTTGAACGAACTCAAATTTTATTCCAAAACACTCCTCATTAAAGAGGTAAGTTCAGCAGGAAAGTTTACATCCCAGCAAAAGTTTACATCAGATTTTATAGCAATACCCGCTAAATGATGAGCAACACGATTACATATGCGGCGAACCCAAGAGAACTGCAAATTAAGTCGGGATGCCCTGTCTCTTATATCAGCTACTATTGCACCCACGGCCCATGGAGAGACGGACTCTGATGAAGAAAGAGCAATAGCATCTGTTGAATCTGATTCAATAATTGGACCGACCCAACCATTTGTCAAAGCAAGGTTACACGCGTTTCGTATTGCTAGTAACTCCATAGCTAGCGGGGAAGAAGCTTGCCATCTTTCTCCAATACATGTAAGAATAGCTACTTTCGAGTCTCGGGCGACAATCCCAATGGCTCCTTGATTCAACTTAAAAGCTCCATCACAATTAAGCTTCACGACATTTGAAGTAGGGGGGACCCACTTAGGTGAACTCTCTTGAGAGGAGTGAGAATGAACCAAAGAGGAAAGAGGAGTCGAAAATTCAATATACATCTGATGTATTTGCTATAGGAAGTCATTTTTATCCTCTCACGGTCTTTAAGGATGGCCATTTTGCCAAGCTTTCTGATCATTGATGAGTTAAAGGTCATTTAACTTGATGTCTGCTAGTCAACGGTCATGTTTGAATCAATGCGATAGAGCAACAGAGAGGTTAACAGTTATCGCTCTATCCATATGTTTATTCATAGTATTGTTCTGTTATTTCAACATAAAATCATAGATAAAACAATTTCAGCATTGGTCACTCATGATAAATAGATATCTTGCGCGTACAACATCACAAAGCAGTTTACTGCAAGGGCTTACCACTACCCGAAAGTAAGTTGCATTTTGGACTTAAGAACTGTGAAAAAAACAAGTTCCTACAAAGACGGCCATGCTCTAACAAAGATGGCGATGGACTTATGTTTGTGACTTTTCAGTATAAAGTGCAGCATATATCTTTGTCCTCAGATCAGGCTGCATTCATCTTTGCAGCAGCTTCCGGTGATAATATGGCCTCTTACTCTCAAAGTGCAGGTTAAATATAGTTTGCTTCAACACATCAAGGTTTATAAAATGATGGTCGATAGTTCCAACACTATTATTCAATGAAAGAGTACATCGCAGTAGGCATTGCATAAAACTTGCAGCAGAGATTCAAATCGTGCTTTAAAACTGTACACGGGTGTAACATAAAGCATCTTGGATATACTTCACTCGCTCAGCCTGCGCCACTCTGCTCTAGCACGCGCTCGCGCTCTTACTATGTTGTTTTCCTCAACAGACATTCCACGACAAACAAATTGATGTGCATATTATACTAGTGACATATTCTATCCACACAAACAAAAAAAGTTTAGTCCAGGGGTTTCATAAAGGTACGTCTTTATGCGCGCGCTAACTACTAAGCTTAACGATAACTTTAAGGTTCTCTATAAATGATACTAATTAGAAAACTTACACCAGCAGAGTCATGATCAACTTGTCTTATTCATTTTCTATTAGATATCCTTTTGATGAAAAAGGGATTCCAGTCACCGTAACCTTTACTGAAAAAAAGGTCACTCTACCAAGTAGATATTGTATGCTTATTATTTTACTATTGCAATTCATATGTGCCTAAAGGCGTGATTGTAAATTTATAGCAGCGCATATATCTAGAACAATAAGCACACGAGCTTATGAAGGTTATTAAATCAGTATCATGCCTCATTTCAAAAAAAATTATCTTAGTTGGAAATGAACATTTTGAAGCTAAAATTACCACAAAATTACATCGATCCATGAGAGACAATGATTCATACCTGTATTTATAATCTCTGGAGGAGGTCAATGGTAGCAGATGGACTGGTGAGAGAAGTGTTAACCGTTGAGTTGCAAGTTGAAATAGTCATTGAGCATTTCTCATCATGGTTGAAACCAAAGGTTTTATGTGAAGATAATCGAATTTTTTTTTATCAATGCTTGACTGATTTTCAAACAAGTCTACTTGAGTTTTATTGCAAACAACCACAACTAATGTGAAAACACTACAACTTTTGTTGGATAGAGCAAACTTGGAGATTAAATGCATTGAGCCCAAGAGCTTATTTTCAGACTTTCTTCAAAAAAGACCATTCTTGCAAATTGCACTACTTCTCAGTTTCCTGCAAATAACTTTATTATTTTGCCATTTCCGATGCTTTTATTCTCCTAAATTTGTCTATTATTACTATTTTGCACTGCTTTTCTTCATACACCACCATGTGTACGTTTCTATTTTAAAAAACCTTATAGTGCCTTGATCTATAGAATCAGATCAGATGACCGAATCTCTTCACATTTGTTGTGCTACAGATGCATTTGTCCAACGCAATATACATGTGTGTGTGTGTGTGAAACATAGTATCCATGTTGTGTGCATGAGTGCATGTTTAATATCTTGATTCTTATTTTTTTATTAAAGGACTAATTATGAACAAGTCATGCAATAGTTTCAGACCGATATTGTCAAGAACCATACTCACTATCAATACATGTTTACTGTAAGTGTAAACTCTCGCTGAGGTAAAAAAAAGATATGGGAATTCAATTGCTTATGAATAATCTGTACAAGTAGATTGTCCCATGGGGAAAAACGCATGGCTTTATGGTTGACATAATCATCAAACGTCAAGATTCATTTGGTAAAAAATTGAAAGAATACATTTCTAACTTATCAGACATTTATCTCATCTACATACCTGTTAAACATCCTGTCCTATGGCAAAAATATCGCTTTTTCTTTGTGCGCTGTTGTGTGTCAAATCTGTGTCTTGTATGTGTAAACATCCGAGTTAATATCACTGCAAAAAAAGACAGATATGAAGAAATGTAAGGCGACAAGCAATACAAAATGTTTGAGCACAGTATAAATAATCAAGTGACCTATGCTAGAGGTGGCAAGATGGGCGGGATGGGTAAAGAATTACGGTTTTAATGTGTAAATTTTTGTAAGGGCAAATACGGGTCAATTCGGGTTTAGCCTTGACCCATTACTACTTTTTTGTCCATGTCTAAAAATTAGATACTGGATGTCGCCGAAGGGACAATATAAATTTGAGTTAATTATGATTAAGTAAACAAGCCACCAAATATTTATCCAAATCGTGGAATAGAGTGATTTAGGAGGTAGTGACCCGTTCCGCTTTTAGCTATATTTAATTTAGTTAACCCAATTTGACTTTGTAACTTGGTCAAAAATGCCACGCCCATCCTACGCTTAATAGCCTATGCAAGACTATAGATCTCGCGAGCAAACAAAATAAATGATTCCTTTTGCTATACATAGATTTAGATCACTTCAGATATAAAATTGTCAAAAATGTTATACTATAAATGATGTTTTTATATTGTTCCAAGTTTCTAATAATACAACAATCCAAGTAATATTGGAAAAACTATCTAGCGATTTATGTTTCAATAGATTATCAAAAAAAACAAACCTAAAAAGCCGTCCAGATGATCCGCCAATGTGTCCACCATAGTCATTTCACAACTGATGAGCCACATAACTTGAAGAAACTTTGAACCTTCAATGATCACTATGAATACCGAACACTTTTTGCTTCATCAGTCTCCTCGTCACCAAGAACCGCATGTTCAAGATACCGAACCGCATGTGCCTTGGTTTCAAACCCTACTCGCTTTAAAAGTGTAGTATGTGTCCACGCATCAGGTTCAATGCCTCTATCCACCATCTCTATATATAACCGCAAAGCCTCATTCCAATTACCCAAATTACAATTCCCATTTATCAAAATTGTGTAAGTATATTTATTAGCAAATAAACCTCTTGCTTCCATATCGGCAAAACACCCATATGCTTGTGCCATTCTTCTTGATTTGCAGTAACCATTGATCAAAACATTGTACGCAATCACATTCGGCATAATACCGTTCTTTTGCATCTCAACAAAATAGTTATATGCCATATCTATCCTCCACGTAACAGCATGAGCATGGATCAATACCGTGTAAGTCACAATTGTCGGTTTTACCCCTTTGCTTTGCATCTCAAGAAACAAGTCTGTAGCTTTTTTAATATTCCTAGACTCTAAATACGAACAAATTATGCTTGTATACGTGACATGATCAGGAACAAAATCTTGACTAACCATTTCTCTTAATAACTTAGCCGCTTCATCAACATTTGCAGTCTTACAAAGACCATAAACAAAGACATTATATGTGACTAAATTAGGTGTAATACGTTTTTCCATTTCTTCTAATAATTTAAAAGATGAGGAATCACCATATCTTAATCCACCCATTATTCGAGATGTGTACGCGTGATGATCAGGTTGCAAGCCATTACTAATCATCTCATCAAACATTTCTTTAGCCATACTCAAATCACCCACTTTATAAGAACCGTTTACCAATATGGTGTACGTCATTACGTCGGGTGGAAAACCAAGATTTACCATTTCACTCTTTAACTGCCTCGCCTTGTTTAAATTTCCATTCATGCATAACCCTTGCATAAGGGTATTATAAGTAATCATTGTAGGGAAAAGATCCATCCGTCTTAATTCATATAACAAAGAAAAAGCCTCCGTTACACACCCCAAAAGACTGTACCCATAAATCAAAATATTGTAAGAAACTATATCCGGCATCAAGTTTTTCTTAAGCATGTCGGAATGTTGCTGCCTCGCATAAAAAACTCGTCCTTGTTTGCATAAACCATACATAAGAATATTGTATGTATACACACTCGGTGAGGCTCCTGCTACTACCATTTCTTCAGCAAGATTAAACGCTTCCAAAATCAAACCTTTTTCACAATACCCACGAATTAAGGGATTAAAACTATATGACGACACCTTCAAACCCAAAAACGATATTTTGGTAATCATCTTTTTAGCTTGCTCAAAATCACCTTTTTTCACCAACCCACTAATCAACGCATTATATGTAACATCATTAGGCTCACAACCCCTTGATTGCATCTCTTCTAAAAGTACTAACGCTTGTACAATATCACCTTCCTTGCAATACGAATCCAACAAAGTATTGTACGTTACAATATTCGGCTTAATATCATACTCGTTCATCATACTATACACTTGTTCTCGACTTTTAACCATCTTCCTATCCCTAAGCATCTTAAGTATCCTATTACAATTCTTCACATCCGGCAAAAACCTCCCTCTAATCATCTTATCAAAAACCAACAAACATTGCTCAACCATCACATTCCTCGCCAAATACACAAGCATAAAGTCCAAAACTTTACGCGCAACATTCTCATTCCCATCAACTAAAACATCCACAACCCCATCCAAACTCCCACAACAAACCACTCTCTCCATAACCGTGCCCGCACGATTAACCAAACCACACTTAGCAAGAATCCCTAAAATCGCGACAAACGACTCGTTCGAAGGACTAAAACCAGGTTGCCTCTCAACCCAATGAAAAAACCTTAAAGCAACAAAAGGGTTGTCTTGGATTGTATCAAGAACCTTAACAAACAACCTAGAATCAAGAATGACCTCCTTAAACCTTTCTTGAAAAGGGTTTTTAGCACTATTAGTATTATAACAAAAAGCCCAGTAATTAGTATCAATAGCACTAAAGATTAGATTTTTAAAATGGTATTCAGGGAAATAGTTGGAATTATCAAGAATGGGTTTTGTAAGGAATTTGGTATTGTTATGATGGAATGATGATTTAAATAAAAAAGATGTTAAAAAGTGAATCTTGATACCTGAAGAGAAGATGGGTTTTGAAGATCTAACATGAAGGAGGGTCATTTGAAGAATAAAGATTCATAGATTAATGGGTTTTTTTTTATAAAAAATATAGAAAATGGGGTATTTTTATAAAAATGGAGATGACGAAGAAGAAGAATACGTAGATGAATCCATTGCCACCAGCAGCTCTAGTGGACGGCGGCTGGTTAGAGAGTGTTGTTAGGCCTATTCTTTTTTTCTTGCCTTACCCCCCACAAATTTACTAGTCTTGTTTGTGTTTTGTTGATTTGGGAATTAACAAGAAAGATTATCAGCTCGTTGCTACGGGCGTTAATTTTTCCCGCGTTGTTGCGGGCATTAAAATTTTTTATTTTTTTTTCGCGTTTATTTTTCCGGTCTCATGTTTAATAGTTTTTTTCTTATATTAAATGACAATCGCGCGTTACTGCGGGGCATTTTTTTTTTCTTATTGTATTTTGTGCGGGTTTATTTTTTCGGTCTAATGAGAGTACGTCCCGTAAATTTTTTTTGTTTTCTTATTTTTGGCCAAAGAAGAGGAGGGGGAGGGGGGATTATAAAGTTTTTTTTTGGGCCGTGCTCTGAACACAGAAACACCGGGCCGGGTCCGGTATTGTGGAGGGGGTAGTGGGGGGATTATAATGTTTTCTTTTTTTTGAGGCATGAACAGTAACCACCAGGGGGTATAAAGTTTTTTTTTGGGCCGATGAACAGTACCCACCGGGCCGGGCCGGTGTGGACTGCACTGTTCATCGATGAACAGTGTTTGACATCTCAAATGATATATATAGTAATGTCTCGATTTTTCAAATGTTTGCTTCTTTTACTATGTGCATGGTTCAGTTTTGAGTCGGTTTTTGCTAAAATTAAAACCGAACTGAAATATTCAGTTTTTATAAAATTAAAAATCAAAATCGTTTGATTTTTTGCGGTTTAGTTTTCGCGATTTTATTGGTTTCGGTCCGGTTTTTCGGTTTTTAACCGTTTATATTTGAGTGTGATCAATTCATACCAAGGTTGTATTATGTAAAAGATTGGTTATTTTTCTTTAGTTTTTTTGTCAATATAAGCCTATTTATCTCAAATTTTTATAGTTACACAAATAGATGAGACACACACATGCAAGTGAATATACGCATAGTATGATCATTGTCACATATATTGTCAACTAAACACACGTACATGACAAACCTACAAAATGTTAAGATATATTTATTATAATTCCACCCACGAAATAAATATGAGTGTATAAATTTGATTTAGTTAGTTATTTATTTATATTATATTGATTATATATTATTATATATTTATAAAACCGGTGCGGTGCGGTTTTTGGACAAAAATCGAAACCGAACTGAATTTTTTTAGTTTTTGAAAATGTAAAAGACCGAACAATCGATTTTTAGTTTCGGCCGGTTATCTCGGTTTGATTTTTTCGATTTTCATTGTTTTTCTACCCATCCTTATACTACTCCCCCCACCCTAAATTAATAGTTACGTTTTTTTTTAAATATCTCAATTTAATCATTTATTACTATTGGGAAATTTAATGGACTTTACCATTATCTTTTGTTGAAACTAATATTAGAAACTTAATAAAAAATTAATTAGTTAAAGGTAGAATTCTCATTATGTAAAAAATAAGTGCAAGAAAACGATAATAACTATATTTGTTTTTTAAAATTGTATGTTTTTTGTCATATGCCAATTAAATTAATTTGGGACAGATGGAGTGTGAGTTTAGTTTTAAAAAAAAACTTGTTTTTCTAAATGTTTTGTATATTCAAGAAAAACAATGATTTGGTTCGAGTTAAAATATTTTTTTTAGCAAATTTTTCAGAAAACCGAAAATTGGCATTTACTACTTCAATAAGGAAAACTATGAAACATGTTTTTTTTTTCTTGTTTATCTTATTTCCATTGTAACCTCATTTATTTTTTTTTAATATAAATTAATATCATATGAATGCATTTTTTATGTTTTGTGAAAAAATAAATTCTCTTTTTATTAACTGAAAATTGAAACTTAATAAAAAAAATTATCTAATTAAATCGCAACCGTCTTTCATCTAGTATTTCAATTCTTTTATGGTCCTTTTGTGTTTAGTGTATTTATATGTATTTGTTACACTTATGTGTTTTATGCTTAAACATAAAAATAAAACTAGGAAAAAAAGTAGTTAATAAAAACTATGTGCTCTAAAAAAATTTACAGGCCCAAAATATTTAGACCCATCGTAAATAGACTAAAGCCTAATTCCATGTTAAGCTATTTAAGTTATACGTGTCGTTTAAAAACCTACTACAATTGATTTTTGGACAAAAGCTATAAATGAGTAACATACTTTTTGTTTTGTTCTACTATGAGTAATCTACTTCAAAAAATATCAACATGAGTAATCAACTTTTAAAAAGTCACCAAAATGTGTAACCATTGTTTTTTCTTGTACACTTCAGCTGCCACCTAGGATGTCATGTGTATAGTCAAAGTCAATATTTTTTTAAAATTTTTTTTGTTATATTTAATTTTTAATTATACAATACAATTTTATTTTAAAATAAAGTAAGAAAAAAGTTTAAAACAACGTATTAATTTTTTTTAAATAAAGTACGAAAAAATCTATAATTAAAATAATGTTTAATTTTTGTTTTTTTAAATAAAAATTTATAAATTTTTTAAATTTTTTTTCGTTCGTTATTTAAAATTTTAAATTACTTTAATTAAAGTAATTAAAAATTTAAAAAAAAAATTAAAAATTTCTTGGGTTAATTAAAGTAATTTTTAATTTTAAAATTTTTTCGTACTTTATTTTAAAAAATTTCGTACTTTATTTAAAATTTTAAAAAAGTAAATAAAACTTTAAAAAAATTTGTTTAAATTTTTTTTCTTACTTTATATTTAAAAAATATATTTTTTTAATTAAAAATTAAAAAAAACAAAAATAAATTTAAAAAAATAAAAAAAGTTGACTTTGTCTGTACACATGACATCCTAGGTGGCAGCTGAAGTGTAAAAAAAAAAACAATGGTTACACATTTTGGTAACTTTTTAAAAGTAAGTTACCATGTTAATATTTTTTTAAATATGTTACTCATAGTAGCACAAAACAAAAAGTATGTTAATCATTTATAGCTTTTGTCTTTGATTTCTTGAGTCCATAAACGCACTTAACGACATGATTACTTTTTAAGAAATCCAAAGTAATGACTCGATTTATTTCAGCCAATTATTTATTTTGCATAATATGCAAACATGAATTCCCATGCATTTCTACCTCAAGTTTTCTTCCATATTCATCATAAACATCCCAACAAAACCAAACCAAAAAAAAAAACATCGTAAAATTTCCCAAAATGTCACCCAAAACGTCCAATCAATCGGCATCCGTATTCCCAACGGACAAAGAAGAAATCATGACAATCTTTAACCGTTTCGACACCAATGGTGATGGAAAGATCTCTGAGGACGAGCTAATCAATGTCTTGAAGTCACTAGGATCCGACACGTCTCCTGAAGAGGTAAAGCGTATATTGACAGAAACCGATACCAATTCTGATGGTTTCATTAGTCTAGACGAGTTTGTTGTATTTTGCAAAGGAATTGCGGGTGAATGTGATGGTGACGGGCTAAACGATCTTAAGGAAGCGTTTAAGCTATATGATCAAGATAATAATGGAGTGATTTCGGCTAGCGAGTTGCATCAAATATTGAGTGGAATGGGGTTGAATTACACGCTTAAAGATTGCGAGAATATGATTAACTCGGTTGATTCAGATGGTGATGGTTGCGTCGATTTTGAAGAGTTTAGGAAAATGATGTCCAAGAATTAACCAATGTTTTATGATCGTTAATCCACAAAACAAATGTAGATTGGCCGGAACACCCTGAATATCTCATCTCAAACAAAATATTTGTTATGATCACTTTTTGTTGTATGTCAAGTTTGCATGTAAGTTATTTGCTTTTAAATATTTTAAATGATATGTTTCAATTATGTTACAATTTTTATGAGACTGGTTTTAAGATTTCATTTATGTAAGTTTTCAACACTTTTATAATGAAAATTAACACATCCAATTATCATAGAAATTGGAAATGGGAAAACACAACCTTAAAATTCTTACATTTCAAATTATATTCTCATCGATCAGGTTGCTTTTATGTTAGAGTTATAAATTTCAAAAAGCTAACAAAAATTGAAAAAAAAAATCTTAAACGATTAGTACTGTGTTCTATAAAGGAGACGTGTGTGTCGGATTCAAGAAATGTAACTACTTAAAAATGGATGTATGTATATATTTTTTCTATGTAAAAACGAAGAACCCTTAAACAGCACGGTTAATCATCCTTAAATACATATTAAGATGGTGTTTAGCTAAGCTTATCAATAAGATGATAGTTTTTCTATACGGCTCTTTTTTGTTCTTCAGAACGTTATTAATCTTTTACTTATAAATTTGACAATGTATGCCTTTATATTATTATCAATGGCATTTAGTAATTGAATTGGTTGGTGCTTTGATGGTTATATGAGTTCCTATTATCTTATAGGTCACAAGTTAGATACCCATCATGGTTCCTAGCCAGTTTTTTATAAATATTTTTATAAAATTTTGAAAAAAAAAACGTAATAAACCATTTTTTGAACTTGATTTAGTTGTCATATTTTGGAATGTTCTACGAGTAATTATTTTGCCTTGTTAGTAACTTATCAAATGAGTAATAATGCACGAACATAATAAACAAGTAACAATGTAACATGCATGAATTCAACATGTTGATCTAACCTGAATGAATTAACGAACAAAATGGCTTGATGAAAGAATCATCGGTTCGAAAAGTATATGGCATGCGGTTAGAGAGCGGGGAGCAGATATCGAATGGTACCACTTGGTGTCGTCGATGTGTTTCTTGCCACTCTATTCATTTATGGCTAGTCAAACACAAGAGAAATTAAGACAATGAGATGTTGGCAGTGATGTCGACTTAAATCTGCTTCGGTGTTGATGTAGACTAAAAAACAAAATAACACAAATCGATCCATCGGGATTGATTCTTCCAACAATTGTTGATTCAAACGAATACATTATGAGATTCCCTTGGGGAACTCGATTAAAGCAAAACTTTATTATTAATATCAAAACATAACTATATTACATCATACCTTTGCACATCCTTTTATAGGAGGAGGAGTCCTTACATGTTAGCCTTCTAAGGCGATGTGAGATATAAGATAAATATAAACGTAAACTATGAAACTACGAAACACGACATATGGTGAAGGCAGAACTGCATCATTCTCCCTCACTTGAAAAAAAACTCGTCCTCGAGTTTGCCTCACTCGTCCCTTGTACTCATAGCATCCAAATTTGCCCAAAAGTTTGTGTAGTCAGCAAAGGGTGTTCGCCCATATACCATTTGGTAAAGGATACAACCCAGCGACCAAATATCTGATGGACGACCACATTTGATAATGTTTCCATTTGCATCTGTTTCATTGCACATGAATGCCTCGGGGGACATGTAATCCAATGTACCCACCTGCAGTAACAAGTTTCACACTTCAGAAGACATGGATCACGGTACACTGTTAGAGGTGGCATTGTGGCAAGATGAGCTTGTTGTGTAGCAGGTCAAAATGGATCAGGTAGGGTCGGATTGGGTTGACCCACAAACACTTTCGTCCATCTTCACAAAACTTTGTTATATGCAAATGCAACTTATGTGTTAATTATGATTAATAAACAGCATTTTTATAATCACACCTTTTGCCTCTAAATAAAATGATGTCAAAGACTGTATGTATAAAATTAAACTTTGGGTGACTACTACCCCCCTTTTAACCCATTTGACACATTTGACCTGTTTCCCTTTTAGTTAAATCTTTTATTTGATAGTCTGACCCATAACTTATTTATCAAAAACAGGGTCGAAATTGCAATCTCTAGTATCCCGCTATCTTGCCAATCCTTGCCACGAATATTAAGCAAAAAAACAGTATTCAACAATATGAATAAACTGGCACTGGTAATTAACTAACCTGAGAATCTCGTTGAATGTTTGTGGTATCACTCAAAATAGCTTTTGCAATACCAAAATCAATTAGTTTGAGCGAACTTCTGACAAGAAGAAAATTAGCTGGCTTCAAGTCTGAGTGCACAACTCTCTCCTCATGAATGGTTTTAATAGATAACAGTATTTGCTGCCAATTTATCGAAAGGAAATACACTTTAGATTATTTGCAAGAAGAATCTGCATAGAGATTTTGTTTTCCCTGGTAAACTTATAATGTCAGAACTAGAATTAATAAACAAACATGCATGCTTTTTCCATTGTGCTAAGAGAAATCAATAGTCGTCATTGTTGGAAATGAACAACAAAATATATACTTTCAAGCATAGTAAAACATGTATCCCAAAAGAGTTGAAAAGGACTCTGATA
>BQNB010136438.1:0-18000 GCA_026074375.1 Tanacetum coccineum
TATCGAATCGTGGTTTAAAAAGAATTCTTGAAAGGACAGTGGGCGAAAATCGTGCCTCTTGGTCGGACAAACTAGATGACGCTCTCTGGGCCTTCCGTACAGCGTACAAAACACCCATCGGGTGCACTCCGTACAAGCTTGTATATGGAAAGGCATGTCATCTGCCGATTGAGTTGGAGCACAAAGCTTACTGGGCCCTTAAACATGCAAACTTATTCCGTGTGTTGTGTTTTGTGCTGTATTGTCCAGGATGTCCCGGATTTTTGAAGTCTCTCGTGCTATTTGTCCTTCGATCACAAGAGCTTCACAATCCTCAGCTTCATTTGGGAATCCCGATATCCTAATCTTATCGACTAACGTTTATCTTTAAGCATACTTCATAAACGGCTTAGGATTTACGTAGAAACCCTTCGTAAAACATCGAGGACGATGTTTCATTCTAGTATGGGGGGGATCTTCGATTTGATTTTTGCCTGCAGCCGTTGTTATCACGTAATCCCGTTTTTACCACCAAAATTTCAAAAAAAAAATGAAAAAAATTTTAAAATTTTCAAAAATACATAAGTGTTTTATCACAATTTTGACTTTCCTGCTGGGTAGAATAAGAATAACTTTTGACCCGATCGAGCGTGTTGAGCTCTAGCTTGTTCCTTAACCTTTAGGCTAAGCGTTCGCGAACATTCGCGAAGAATGAAAAATGATAGTATTAAGTATGAATTTGATGCTAAACAAGGATTATTTGGAAATCTTAAGAGCTCATGTGTGTAATCTGTCGCTTTTTCTCCCATAAGATTCTAACCTGATTAAATTACGTGCTACTTTTGGAAATTAAACTTAAATCAATAATTTTTATATAGTATATAGCAAAAACTTTAGACTTAGTTCAAATTTATACTTGAATTTTTCAAAAAGATGTTTTCCCAATAAAAAAAAAAAAATGCAAAAATATAATAAGTATAAACTGTGGGTTAATAAAAGTTTGCTGCATCTTGCCGGCTCACAACCGATGTTACAGCCTTCTAAAGAAAACCCATAGTAATAATTATCCGAGACTGATAAAAGTTTGCTGCATCTTGCCGGCTCACAACCGATGTTGCAGCCTTCTAAAAGGTCGAAGATTACAATTGCGTAAATAGTTAATGATTAAGTGTAAATAAAAGATCTCTTTTTGTTAAACTCGAATATGCTTTTGAACTTTGGCTATTATATTTTAAGCTATGTGCTTACAAAAAACCTGAGAGTTTTTGAAACCTAAGGTCCGTGAGTCCCGATACTAGTCTCTGTGGGGTGTCAAAAGCCTGGTCACTTAACCGCAAGGTTGGGATGTGCCGAGACGAAAGTCGCTACATGGGATGATCTCGCCTTTAAACTCATTATTCTCGGGTGGAACGTGAAACATAGAATATTTAAAACGTTGATCCATAGTTGAAATTCAAAATAGCACATACACATTAAAGATGTAAATTGTCGGGAGTGAAAAGTTTACAAATTACAAAAATGAGTAGTGTTAGCATCTTAACTTATACTTAACAGTGATTTCGTTTTAAGCTTGGTTTGGAATAAGTGAAAAGTCGGGAACGATGAACTTATCCTTTTAGGGGCATTCTCGGATCGAAATGCATCTTGTTCTATAATCCCTCAAAGTTATTAAATAACGAAAGTCAAAACGTTCTAGAAAATTGAAAAATACAAAAAGATGGTAGAATAGGTGTACATACAAAAAATTGGTAAACGGGGGATTTTCAAAACTCTTGAATCTTTAATTTCCTCGATGAACACTTAGCTACTTTTCTAGTTATTAATCGAAGGTTTTCGAGATTCTTAGTTTTTCAAATGCTTACTTCATAGCATTGCGTGAGGACACGGCAATACCTTAGTATGGGGGATTTTGGTCTGTGTTTAATTACACATACCTTTTACCTTTAAAAAACGAGCTAAAATAACCAAAAACGGACTTAAAATGCCAAATACACGCTTGTTTTGCTAATTGTATTGTGCAGGAACGGATAATTAAGAAAAGGCGACGAAGAAAATTGAAGCCAAATCAAGACAAAACCGGGAACTCGGAATGAAAAAGCAAGGAAAAGACAAAGTCAAAGTCCAAGCCAAAGTCAACAAAAGTCAACACAAGTCAAACCCAGAAGCCAAAAAAGTCCTAAAGTCCAAAAATATAAGTTTTTAGAGTACTAAAACTGCCAACCCTAAACTTTATATTTATAAGTAAGAAAAGAGAAAAAGAATGGCAAGGTGAGGCAAACTCTGCCAATACTTTGCAAAGTGTTACACCACAGGGACTTAAAACGTCAATCCTTGAAGTTTTAACCTCCAAGGACGACCCATGCAAAGAGTTATGTAACTCTTGGGGACTTGTTTTGCCAAGTCCCCAAAGTTATGTAACAAAAGGACGATGGATGCAAAGCTAGACGTATCCATGAGGGGCTTAATGTGCCAAACTCACAAACTTTCACTTATACAGTTTAAAACACTGTACTTCCCTTCCAAAGGATTCCCGCCCAAATCCTAAACCCCTAACCCCACAAAACCTGTCATTTTTGTTGACTTCCCACAAAAATCCAAACCTCTCACTATCCTTAAACCCTACACCCACATGGATTGCCATGTTGGCAATCCAAACCCACACAAAACCTCATCAATGGCTTATATTACTCGACTTGGAGACCAAGGGAAATGGAGGGACACGATTTGCTTGGCATTGCACTCACACAAGTAGCACAATGCTTTCTTGTGTCTACAAGAAAGCACAAAGACGAAGACAAAGAAAGCACAAGACATAGTCGTTTCTTCCTATTTAAAGGCTTATGTAACAGCCATTAAAGAGCAGTTTTTAGTTTTTAGTTAAAAAAAAGAGTTTTATAGTTTTAGTTAAGTAATTTTTTAAATTCCAGTGTAATTTAAGATTTTAAGTTTTTAGTTGTAACTGTGCTTGTTTTAATGAAAAGTTAGTGAAGTTTTTTTTGTTTACATTTTTATTGCTAAACTTCCTTTTATCTTAACTCTCATATATTTTACATCTCTCTCTTTCCAAAAATTTAAAAAAAGGAGGGAAATTCCAAAAGGGGCAATTACTGTTTGAATCAAAGCTAAGGAAGAATGAGCTATAATGGATGGCTTGTTGGGTTTATGGCTTAGTGTAGCTTAATTATAAGCTGGGTAGGTTTAGAACTTATTTAAGTCTCCACAAAAATCCTTTTTGTGAAAAGGATTTAAGGTACTCTTTCTTTAAATTCAGCTTATTTACTGTAGCAATAAGCTATTTAGCTTATTGCTAGCTCTTTACTGTCACTGTACCTATTTATGCTTGCTCATGCTTGTTTAAGCTTTTCCTTTCCTTTGTATGCAATTTTAGATTAAAATTGTCAAATTTAGCATAATTTTGTCCTTAGCTTATTGTTATCTTACAAGTGCTTATTTGACTTTCTTGTATCTTTTTATAATCCTATAAAGCTTAAGTATCATAATTGCTTCAAAACCTTAGTTTAAAACAGTTTTTATAACTTTTTAAAACCATTTTTTAAACTTAAGGGGGTGTTTGGGATAACCTCAAAAACGGGTAAAAAAATCATTTGGTTTGGGTTGAGGTAATTTGGTTAGTTTTACCTTAAGTTTTTGAGCACATTTTTAAAACTTATTTTAGAAAGCTTTTAGTTTGCAAATTGTTTTTTCAAAGTTTTTAAAACTATTATTCAAAAACTTGTGGTATTTGACTTTTAGAAAACACCACAAGTGCTTATTTAGTTAAGCACTTGTGGTTTGAGTTTAAGCATCAAAAAGTTGTGTTTAGTGTGTCTACAAAAGCTGTCAAAGTACCTTTGTCTTTTGACTTTGGTAAGTCAAAGTTCACAAAATCCTTTTGTGTAGCAGTTTTAAAAAAGGTCACCATCTCTTTTTCACCATCAAAAATCAGCTTGTTTAAATGAGTTTTAGGAGGTCAAAATTTGTGCACAAGTCAAATTGTTAGAGTACTCCATCTGTTTTCACTTATTTTCTAGTTTAGAGCTTATTTGACAGCTTTTAATAAGCTGTCAAATAAGCCCTTGAGAAAAGCCTCTTAGCTCCCCTGGTGCAAAAGGGGATAAGTAGGCTTATTTTTCTTAGCCTTTGAGTCCATTTAAGCCCAAGATTTTTGCTTATATCAAGAGTCTATAAGCTCTTGTATAAGTCTCTTGATTTTTAGACCTTAGGAAGCCCATTTGTGTGCTTATTTTTAAGCACAAACATGCCTTATTAACTGTTTTAGCATAACTTAGGTAGTAGGACTGCTTATTTCTTTTTATGCTTGTTTAAGCTTATCTTATAAGCTCTTCTTAGCTTTTAGTTGCTTTTTAGATTAGTATAAATAGTTGTTAGCTTATTGAGCCCCTTTCCTAGCTTAATTGTCCAATGACTTAGTATAATTTTAGTTTAAACTTTATTATAGATTCTGTCACAATAAGCTGTTTCTAACAGCTTATTTAGGTTAGCTTTTCCTTTTCTTTTCAGCTTACCTAGGTTAGTTGAGACCTCTTAGCTTATTTTTAGTCTTTGGCTTAGCTTATACGACCCCCAAGTCCAAAAAGACTTAAGCCAATTTGCTTATAAGCCTTTTAAGCATTTCTGTCCACTTTAAGCTTAATTATAAGCTTATTGAGTGCTTTTCGTGAAAAGGTGTAGAAGACAAAGTTGTTAAGCCCCACGAGCTTAACAACTTTGCTTCTTTGAGTTTTCGAAAAAAAAAAAGGGGGAAGACAAGAAGTCCGGGTGAGCAAGACTCGAACCCGAGACCTCTCGATACATCCCCCTTTTATACCAACACTTTAAACCGCTGCGCCTTGGGAATTTCCTGTCACAGTCCCAAGGCTTTGTGTATTTATACACAAACATACCTCTTTAAGCTTATAAGGCTCTCCAAGGCTTATTTCGGGCTTATTCTTTGAGCTTATGTTGTTTCTTATTTTTCCCTAGGATTACTTAGTGTCTTAGTATTTTTCACTAAAATTTTCCAGAATTTTCGGGAATCTTTTACTATTTTTTATAATTTAATTTAGTTTAAACTTTTAAAAATTCATAAAAAATACAAAAATTACCAAAAAAATATTTTTCTTTTTTAGAAAATTTTATTTTGTCATATAGTTTGTAGGAAAATTTTAAAACTTTTCGAAAAGTCATTTTTACAAGTTTTTGTTTTTTAAAGAACGGGTTCCGGGTACGGATTTTGTGTTGACTCGTTTTTGGGTCAAACGAACTCCGTTTTCGGTCTAGTCTTTTTCATTCTTCATTATTTGTCCCGTAGAGTAGTTTAGAAGTAAAAATTCCTTCGTAGGGTTATTCTTGAGGATTTTAGGTTTTTCCCCCTTTGTTCGGGATTCGGGCTCCCGTTTTTCAGCTTAATTTAGTAATTCTTGGAATTTTCTTAAACGTTTTAGTTTGTTATTGTTTAATTTGACTTTTTCACTCTCCCAAATCAATTCCTTCATTCAAACTCAAATCTTCGATTGTACCGATCTTCCATTGCAGCCTCGTTGGGGAATTAACGACCCGGGAATAGTCTATACTGCTTCCGGCTACATTGATTTGTGTTGTTTTTGGTTTTTTTTTCTACTATTATATATTTTATTATTAACTATATATATAGTTTAAAAAGAAGAACTAAAAGCTATTAATCAAGCTTGCTTGCTTAGTCTACTGCATCAGTAACTATCTCATCAATAGCTTGACTTACCTTGTGGGGAATATCGAGATTCTCCAAGTTGTATAGCCGTGTTCCATGTTTGTCCAACCTTTCCCCCAGGGCTAAATTGTCTTGTAATAGATCCGCCATATGTTGTTCGAGTTCACCTATGCGACGGACAAGGATCGGATCTGTGGTGCTTTGTTGTGGTTAATGAGTTGGTGGAATTGTTGCTGTTGTTGTGATTATTGAGGTTGTTGTTGTTGATGTTGGAAGTGGAGAGTCTGATTGCATCGTCGTAAGGTCAATAACTGGAGTGGTCATTGGAGGAACCGAGGAAGTGTCTTGATGAACGGGGACAAAAACCATTTATTAAACCTCTGTTTCAGCATTCGTTTTCCCTGAATTTTCATCATGTGGCTTTTCCATGAAAAACTGATCAGTAAAGCTGAGATCTTTATCAAGGTTTTATAAAGAGGACATGGTTCTCGTGGAGCTTGCAGGTTCTTCAAGTATCACCTGATCTTCAGTTGGCAGTTTGAGATTCTCCTAAACATTTGGGTAAGCAGTTGTGGTAAACCCATTATCCATTTGCTCAGGTTTGTGCTAAGTCGAAGCATCAGTGGTCTCTAAGTCTATGTGTTTAAGGTTTGGTCCAGCCTGACCTTCATCTTGTTCACCAGGGTTTTGTCTAGCCTGGCCTTCATCTTGAGATCCAGCAATGATCTTAGAAGCCTCCACATCAGATTCTGTTTCGCTGTCAGTCAGATTTAGTTCTGCGTCCATGGAAGGCGACTCAGGACTCAGTGGGCATAGGAGGACGCCTCTGAAAGATGAATTGATCTGCAAGACTCTTCTTCGTTAGAGTCTGAAGGGTGAGTAGATCATGAGCAACTTGTTCTTCAACGACTTTCTCTTTTCCCTTTCCTTGTACCTATGGAAGCGGTTGAATTCTCCCTGACTTAGGTTCCCTTATTACCACCGAATGAGCTGGTCCCTGTGTTTGTGCCCCTTGTTCCATTAGACTTAGCTTCAGAGCCCTTTCAAGGTCTACATCTTCCTCATTGTAGGCAGGTTCCTCAACCGGAATACCTTCATTACTAGGTTCATCAACCAACTTAAGTGGACTTTTAGGCTTGCGCTTTTTCATCACTAGTCCACCCTTAGATCTCTTTGCTGGTGAGGGTTCATCAGGAGCTTCCTTAACCAGTTTACGTTTCTTTTCTGAGACCGCTTTTGATGGTTGAGTAGGTGCTGGTTTAGGTATAGGTGGTTGAGTAGCGGTGGGCTTTGGTGCCTGGTCACCAGCGGGTTTAGTAGCCTTTGCTGCCTTGGGTTTAGTGACCTTGGTAGCTTTAGAAGACTTTGTTGCTCCTTCTTTCATGGCTTTGCCACGTTCTTTATCCAGAAATTGTTGATACTTGGCAACATGCTCTTGGTAGTCACCGTAGTAGGGTGCTCCTTTAATCTCATCAGTGAGTAGAGCATCAGGTATCGACATGCCAAATATTTATCTACCATCCTTTCCAACAAATCTAAGAGTGTTCAGAATGCTTTCATCATATGAATGGTGAATAGGCAAGCCAGTCCTTGGATGAATGTTGTGCTTGGTTCCCAGGTGATGGATGATTAGTTTGGTGAATCTGACGTTTGGGATAAGTAGATGAGCAGTCTTCTTCTTACCACGTGCATCCGTAGTGAGGTTCTTCCTGTCAGCGAGGAACGTCTGTATGGATTTAACAAACTCTTCCTAAATTCGTTCAGCATAGTCAATGTTGGAGCGATGAATGATACCCCAAAGGATCTGTAGTACAGGATGTCTTGGTCGGTAATATCCAGCAGTTTTGCATGTAAGACACATGTTGATCATGGACAAGACTGCTTTCCATGGTTGGTAAAGCTCATTAACAGACATAGCAGATACATTCCTGAGCGTGCTGGGGTATCCCAGAGTGTTGACATAGTCAATTACTGTATCACTAGAAGGAGGAGCTACAAAAGGATTGTTGTCATTAGCTGGAGTGTTATCAAGTGCATCTCTAAGAAGATCTTTGTAAAGATTGAACCATTGCTCATCTAGTTGACAGCTGTACAACCCAGTAGCTGAGTTGAAGCACATGGTGTCCCAAAACTGCTAAATGTAAATAGTAGGAATCGTAGAGGATGCTGTGAAGGCCCTAAAGAAGTTGGTGTTCTTTAGTAATTCAACTGCCATTGGGAAGATAGGATTCCTCTAAGACTTTAGTACATCAAGTACATAGTTACTCTTGCCGATGGGCACCTACTTGTTTACCGGCAGTATTTGATCATCCGTTCTGATCGGTGGTGTGACATCAGGAGCTTGTTCAAGGGGAGCGTCATTAGCAGGAACGTTCATGTCAGCCATAGTAACTGCACATATAGATCCAACAGCAGGACATACATACAGATATATGACGTTAGATGAGAGCAATTGCTCAAAGGAATGTCAAACTGACAGATCGCTAAACTAATCTAATGATAACTCGCTAAATGATTCAAAGAATGATCCTCAACTCGCTACAGCTAACTCGCTAAGTCATAATATTATAATCACATAACTCACTACCAGATTGAAAACATTTGAAATAGAGGGTTAATAATTATAATAAATAAAATTTTCTTTAACTCGTTAAGAAGTAGCGAGTTACCTGCACACAACTAAATAATAGAGAATGTTCAATTCGCTAGTGATAACTCGCTAATGACAACTCGCTATGAATACTCTTATTAAAATAATAACTCGCTATTAAATTTGGAAAATTTGAAATAGCGAGTTGAATATTTTAATAAAAATATAAATCATCATCAACTCGCTACAGGTTAGCGAGTTGCCTGTTCATGGTAATATAATATTCAAAACTCGCTAACAGACATTACATTAACTCGCTACAAAGAAAAAAGCACTCAACTCGCTACATAGATTCATCATTGTTGGATCGTTTACTGAATAGATCTTAACCTTTAGCTTGTAAAGGGTTTGTTTCTTTAGATAATTCTAAAGCAACAATAATGAAACACTGATTTGAACACTATTGATTATGCGGAAACTAATCAATAATGCTAAGAAGAACAGTATCAAGAATCACAAAAGAACTTTATATTATAGCTTGAATCTGCCTAGGTTACAGATTACAAAACTATGATTGCTAAAATGATCTCTATTGATCTATGTAGAACTATATCTACTAACTATGCCTAGGGTTCCTTTTATAGACTAAGGAAACCCTAATAGGCTTTACAAAACGCGTACAAAGATCATGCATATCCTTTCCTAAGATATCTCATGCATATCTCATAAACGGTACTAACTATTCTGTACTAACGGTACTAACTATCTAATCAGTACTAACATTTTATATTGTCAGTACAAATTACAACTAGCGGTACTAACTAATATAACTAATGGTACTAAGTCAGGAATGCATAATTCCCAACAATCCTCCCCTAAACATGATTGTTGAACTTGTTTAACTTCATGTTTCTTTAGTGTAAACATCTTGTAGACCAGGAGGATGTATCCAAACACTTCTATTCTTCAAATCTCCATTTTGATGAACTTGATTATTATCAACTCTTGAACCTTGATTTTCTTTAAGCTTCCCTTCTTTATCAGCAACACTGCAAATCTAACTAAGTAGGCTTTGTAGTTTTTGGAAAACTACCAGCCATTAACGGATTTGATATTCCTTTACTAGTAGCCGTTTGCTTTGGGATAGCTAATTCTTCATTGTAAACAACAAGGTAAATTGATAACCTTATAGTTTTGAGTAAACTATCAACTAACTATCAACGGATTTGATTTGTCTTTACCAAAAGCCGTTTGCTTTTGGACTAGTCATTGCTTCATTGCCATAACATGGTGCATTGATAACCATATAGTTTTTAGCAAACTATCAGCTATCAACATATTTGATTAGTCTTTACCGGGAACTGTTTGATCCTGGACTAGCCAACTCTTCACTGGGAAGTAAGGTTAGTTAAGAACCATACAATTTTTGGTAAATTGTCAACCATAAACTAATTTGAGAAGTCTTTACCATAAGCTGTTTGCTTATGGACTAGCCAGTTCTTATGTTTGTTAAACATGGTGAACTAATGACCATTTGTTGTGTGGTTTTACAACCAACACACAAAGATCCTCCTCATTTCCATCAGAGTCTTCAGGTTCCAACTCTGCAATTAGCTTTTTGACAAATCTAATCAACTCCAATGCCATACTACTGTCTTCTTTCGATTCCAACTTCAATTCTAGCATTTGTAACAGTACTTTCCTTCTCAAAGGATACTTTTCCTCTACAAGCATATGAATGACCAATCCTGTATAAGTCATCAAAGTATGTACCCTTGAAGATCTATGTAGCTTCTAACTCACTACATTATAATCCGCCTATGTATTCCAAAACTTATCTTCATCATTTGGATTGAACATTATCATCAAATCTCCCTAAAGTACTCTATCAAAACCTTCAGGTACCTCATTTTGATATTTGTCCATCATAAGTTTGTATACAGCATTTAAATCCTCTCTATCAAATATTGAAAGCACTCTTATTAGGGTACTAAAGTATCTTCTTTGTCCATTGCTTCTAATTACCACATTTAGATTACTTTCTTCTAAGCCTTTAGTTTCATCAAACTATGGTTTAATCCCAAGATACTCAGTTTTCCATTCTATGATAGGATACTTTCTGTTAAGTATTTCATAATCCACATCCTTGTCCTCATCTAGAGCTATTGTTAAGCATAACTTCAGGTCATCATTCTCTTTCTCATCCTCAGAAGTACCATGTCTGAATCTTCTTTTCCTTGACTTCATCTTTTTCCTTGTGCCAAGCTTTCTCTTCCTGGTACATGCTTCTTCTTTGCTTTCTTCCTTAATAATGTCAGCTGTCTTTGTACCAGCAGCTTTCTTATTCAGTTCTCTTATTATCCTTTCAGCCTCAGCAGAACCAATAGCAACAAAGTTTTTATCAAAACTTTTTACCTTTTTATACAGAAATTGTATTTTGTCAAAATTTTTGTTCTTCAAATCAGATTGCTTCTTTCCTCCTACATGCTTCAAATATGTCATCATTTGATTTCTTAATTGAGTTCTTGTAGGTGGTCTACTTCTGATTTCAGCAGCTCTTTATTGTGCAAGAAACCTCCTTTGAGCAGCAATAGTATCATGAAGCAATTTGGCTCTCTCTTCAATTGTGAACTTTTCTCTCTTTTCTTCTTGAAGCCTTGTTGCTAGAATGCTATCAGCTTCAATTCTAGCCAGGATGTCATTATAATCTCTTATAAGAGCAGCCTTTGTAGCTTCCTCTTCAGCCAACTTCTTCTTCTCTTCTTCTGCTTCCCATTCCTCTTGAACCTTTCTGGCTATCTCTTCATCATTAGCAAGCATTTTAAACTTCTTTTCAGCTTCATTAACACCTTCTGATTCAGCATCTGATTCAGCTTTTTCCTCAAGAACTTTCTTGCCTTTGTCTTTAGGATCAATCTTTGGAAGTGGCTTCAAAGTTAAGATTGACCTTTCAGTTGTAGTTCTTGGTCTATCAGTATCTTTAATCTCTTTAATCTCAAATCCTTTTTGCTTAGTCTTATTTTGGCTCATGGTAACCAGAAATTGAGCAATAGTTTCATCATCTCTGAAAACAGTTGTAGGAGCAGCACTTTCATCTGAATTTCCATCTTTTGGCTCAGCAGTACCTTCATTTGGCTTGTCGGTACTAACTTTTAGCTTGTCGGTACTAACTTGATCTTCAGTACTTACTCTTGTTTCTTCACTGTCCTTCACTGTCCCCTCATCATGAGCATCCTCAGTCTCCATGTAATCCATTGCATCATCAAGATCATCAAAAGCTGGATCTTTATGCACTGTTGGTTCAGATTTGGCAGGTTTCCTCCCCTGTTTGGATACAGACTCCTTCTGCATCAACTTTGTCTTCAAAGACTTCTTCCTTGCCAATCTTTTCTTCATGGAGACACTCTTGATCCAAGCATTATGGTGTGAGATAACAGGTTTAGCCTTCTTCTTTAGCTGCTTGATCTGAGCCTTCAAATCTTTAATTTGTGCAGCTTGAGTTGTAACCTGTTTACACAAGGAAACACAAAGATCATACATACTTTGGAGTGTCAGGCCATCCTTATTCCATAATAGGGATCTATTACTAGATGTCTGACCTCTATGATTCCCACCAGAGCCTTCTGGAATGGAATCAGGAATTAGGTTAGATGAAGAAGGCTTGAGGAATGGGTCAGGCTGTGGCTCAGACTGGTCTTCACTTGGGTGAGTAGGAGAAGGTGTGGGACGGGTTTCAGATGGTCTTTCTGAAACTGCACCTTCATCCTCTGTTGGTTGTGCCAGCATAGAAGGAAATAAAGGGGTCACATTCCCAGATTTTTTTACCCTTTTTAACCATAAAAGAGAAAACCTTAGTAGTCAAAGCATGAATAGGGAAGTGGTCTAAGGGGACAAGCACATTCTTGAGTTGGTTAGTCAAAAATACTGGAATAAACCTTAGGTACATGACAAACTTCTTCTTTGCATCCAAATGCCTCATCATACCATCAAAAATTAGTTTTGAAAAGTTATAAACTTGATTAGTGGCCAAACATATTACAGCAGTTGCAATATTAGTAGGTATTTGATCCCAAGATGTGCTTTTTGAGCTTAAACAGTGGATGATGGTATGAAACAAAAATTTCCATTGAGGAGAGAAAAGTCCTTTATTAAAAGTAAGTGTATTCAAATCTCCCTCATACCCCATCAATTGAATGGTATCAAATATAGCCTGGTTTGTAAACATCAATCCCAACAGCTTCATTAAATTGAAGTGATACTAATTGATAGTACTTCTTGAGATGAGACACTTGCCAGCAACTGTGGCAGTAATATACCTAACATTGTTGATTGTTTTGGATTTAGCAGTCATCCAAAATTGTTCAACAAACGTAGTAGAGACAATAGGACTTACAGTGAGAACATAGTAAATTGAGCTGCGTGTAAGGAAGTCTATGATCTCATGAAATTTAGCATTCACATCAGTCTTTTCTAAGTAGGCGACCATGTTGTTCTTAGGATAGGATTCAAGAGCTGCCATAGTCGATGAATTGATGGTTGTCGGTGATGAAAAGATTAGGGTTGTTAAACGAGAGCGATTAAGAGATATTCGGTGAAGAAAGTATGCAATTGAGATGGGTTTATATAGGTTGAACAAACCCACGATCAAAGAAATGGTGCAATTTACACTTTAGACCCCTAGCGGTATTTTCTCCAATGGATATTCAGCCGGTACAAAACTTTTGCCCAACAATACCAATTTAAGCTGGGGTACTAACTTTTGGTTACAAATTAACCAAAACTGAGCTAGACTACTAAATTAGTACCATATGAAGGCCCTAAAAACAAACCAAACTTACATTTACTTAGATTTGCACTCAATTCAAACACCATAATCATCTGTAGATATCTTCAAGCAGTACTAAGTAAGCCTAGCGGTATTAATTATGGTACTAGCAGTACAAAGTTTCTACAGCAATATGAACTAAGCTTAGTATCACATCTAACCTTGAATCCTTATGCAAATGAGTATAGTAAACCCCAAATGAGCATCATAGCCATCTCCTATTCTTGGAATTCATCTACAAACTGTACAACAAATATCTTGCCTCCCTTATTGTAGTTAATAATTTAACATCCAAATGCTAACCACCAAAAAAGTTAATCTTGTGACATCAATCTATTAACACCCCCAAATTTCAACGCAGCGGGACATACAACCTTGGGTGTTAATTCATAGTACAATTGCACAAGGATATAGAAAAAGACTCAAAAAGAGACGTTTTAAAATATTGTTCCATTTAAAGAGAATTCAGAGTAATTAAACATGCGTCCCACAGGTGTTAACAATTCATAAATAAGTTTTTGCTAAAACATTGATGATTAGTTTGATAAAATGGAACAAAATACAAGTTCTTTAAAACTTTAGCGCAAACTCCTCGTACACAGCATCCTTCACCCTTGGTTACCTGAGATAAAACATGTTTAAAAAGTCTACAAAAATGTGGAGTGAAATCCATAGAGTTTGTAAGAGATAAAAAGGGAACACAAGTTTAATTCATAGAGTGACTTGTTGTACGAACAAGCCATTAATCACGTTTCTATTGCAATGAGCTCATGACACCAAACCTTAACGTTAACACATATCTTGTATGTAAATCAGTTGCCCCACAACTAGGTATTATTGCCTTATACCTAGAATTCTAAATATAAATTGTTCGTTGAATAGGTGCTCACATTCAGATTCATACCCCCAGACAGGGCTGTCAAACCCAATAGATCTATTTATTTGTACTAGCGCTCACCCATTATAGGCAATTAACAGTTCATGATGTTGGGGTATTTTGGCAATAGCTACTCATGCAATTAATCTCATATTCGGGTCCAAGATACCATA
Source organism: Tanacetum coccineum (assembly GCA_026074375.1). NCBI lineage: Eukaryota > Viridiplantae > Streptophyta > Magnoliopsida > Asterales > Asteraceae > Tanacetum > Tanacetum coccineum. The sequence goes on from BQNB010136438.1 coordinate 14,134, forward strand.
AAATTTCTTGTGTTCAATTTTGCAAAACAAGCATGTATCTCCCTCGCGGGGTTTATAAATACAATTTAAAAGTTAAAAGGCGAGGCTATGAACTCACCTTAGGAAGTAGTATCGGATAAGAGATTCAACAACGAACAAATAATGACGATTACGCCTCAACCACGACCTATAATATAGTGGTCCGTGATTAGAAGAAATAAAGATCGAGGGAGAAATGCATAAATTGCATAAGTAAATAAATATATTTTTACTACACGCACATATAATGTAATTACATATTATGGAATCCACATGCCTAAAGTTTTTATTAACTAAGTCACTTTCTTTAGCATTATACGCTCGACAATAATTTATGCCACTTTTCTGAAAAATTTCTATTTTTAGCAGGTTACTATGTTAGGAAAGTTTCTATTTTTAGAAAGTTTCTATTTTTGGAAAGTCCGGTTATGATAAGATATTAATTACTGTTTAATAAAATGTTAAGTTTTCGACAACCCCCGACGCGCCAACAACTTATATATATACTTATCTATATTTTCCTTGTTAATCTTATACATATATATTTTCACATATAAAGTTTCTAAATATAGATTTACTATTTTTAGACATAACCAAAACGCACTCTATAATATATATCGCCTAATTACTTCCGTTAACATTTTATAAGCTCAAACGGACTCTAAAACGCTCAAATTCCTATTTTTTGTCAAAAATTAGCAACTTAACCCATCCTTTATAAGTTTTTGACTTTTATTATAATTTTGTAAATTCTGACCGGTTCCAAAACGACCAATTAGACCACATTTTCACAACTCAGACTCTAAAGTACTTTGACGTAAAACGACGTTCCGGACAACTTTTTATTTTTAGCCGAGACCAGAAAATCAACAGAAATGGACGAAAACGCCCCTGCATCAGATCTGATGCAGTTTGTACAAAGTGAAAAACCCAGACTTTGCCCTACCTTTTAGAACCATTTTTACTCGATTTTAGACTCAACCGACCTCGCGAAGCAGTAAAACGGCTTCAGATCTACTTTAGTTTTTGGCCGAAGGCCGAAGCGGACTAGAAAGTGACGAAAATGCCTCCGCAAAAATTTGACAGCAACCATTTACACCCAAAAGCTGAATTTTTCAATAACCATTTTCCTAGTTTCATATCGCCGTAAAAACTTCGTTTTTAGGAGTTATAAGGCGATCCATATATGAAAATGATCGTCTTGACAAGCTCTACCACAGTTTTTCATAAAATTTTAACTTTATCATTTTTACGACACTAAAAAATGGGCTGTACTTTTCTGCATAAAACGACCCGTTTCAAAACATAACCAAACGCTATTTTCACCACACCACAACTCCACAAATACACTTAACTAGCCTATCTCCTTCCACTAACATATCCAACTAGTGTCCAACACCTCAAAATTAATTTAACACTATTCTAATGGATTCCATAATACATAAAAATATGAATGCATACATGATCACATAAATAAAATCAAATAGGGTTTTTAGAGTGCTCACAATACTAGCAATTAGCAAGAAAATAATTGACACGAATCCCTCCTTATTCCTTTGATTTAGCCGAACCTCCAAACACAACTCCAATAATCAAAGCTTTGATTTTATACAACCCATATCTTGTAAAGGCCTTAATCTTCAACCTCTAAACCTATTCTTTGCCCAAAAATTCAATAAAACTAGAAAATCAAGATTTTTATCAACCCTCTTACATGGTGATTTTTACTTGTAAGATGGATAAAGGTTTTTGTAGGATTAATTTGGTTGATTGTAGGAGTGTATAATAGTGATTTAGAGTAGAAAAGAAATTTTTTATGGTGGTGTAGGTATTGTTGATGGTACGACAGTAGCAAGAGGAGAGGGAGAGATGTAGATTTTTTTTCTTTTGTTTCATTGTGTTATGAAGATGCAGTGTTAAGAGTGGGTTTTTATACTCATAAGCCCATGCAAAACACCATCATGAGTTTATGCCTGGGAAAGAAAAATTTGTGATATGGTGAGTTGTAATGGATCATAGGGGGCGGCAATGGGAGGGCTTAGGCCTAGTTTTTATATATATTTTTTTTTTGTAAATTTTGTTGAATTGTTTTGTTAATTTTGTGTAAGTATAAAAATATGAAGAGTATACTTATGTTTATGTAAAATTTTGAACAAGGATTCGGCTGAACGCGGGAAACAATCTAGAATATAAAAATAATTATTTTGAGCAATTGAAGGCGAAATATAGAATTTTGAATTCTTTAGGAATATTTAAACGGGTTAAACGATCATAAGCATACGGCTAGGAATTATTTAAAACGCGATTTTTACTAAATCGTAAAAAAGGAAAAATCATAATTTTACTAAAAGTAAAATAGAATTATGTCGAGATTTAATGTGACTTGAAACGCGACAATGTCACATAACCTTTGGTGAAAGGTCCGGCACATTAGAGTCTGTGTGATCTTGATACACTTTATCAATATTTTCACATAGCAATCTATGATAAAAATGAAATCGATTCCTCAATATGTTTGGTCCTAGAATGAGCAACAGGATTCTTGATAACACTTATAGTGCTCTCATTATCAATATGGATTTTGGTGTTCATGAAATTGAAACCATAATCCATCATCTGATTCTGTATCCATAATACTTGCCCACAACAGTTAGCAGCTGCAACATATTCTGCCTCAGTAGTAGAATTTGCCACAATAGTCTGCTTCTTGCATTGCCAAGATATCAATCTTCTACCAAGAAATTGACAGCCACCTGTTGTTGATTTTCTGTCAAGGCTGGCTCCTCCATAGTCACTGTCTGAGAAAGCTTCTAGTTCAAAAGGTGAATCCCTAGGATACCATAAACCTAATTTGGGTTGATGTTTGAGGTACCTAAAAATCCTTTTTACTGCATTTAAGTGTGAAGCTTTTGGAGTGACTTGAAATCTAGCACAGGCACAAACAGCAAACATGATGTCTGGCCTTGATGCAGTCAAATACATCAGGGAACCAATCATAGATTTGTAGACATGTACATCTACATCTTCACCATCTTCATCCTTGACCAGTGGCTTATTAGACTTAATAGAGTAGTAGCTGTTCTGATGGACCAAAAATCAAACTTCTTAAGGATGTCAGCTACATACTTGTCTTGACTAATAAAGATTCCATCAGGTTGTTGCTTCACTTGAAGTCCCAAAAAGAAAGTGAGTTCACCCATGGAGCTCATTTGGAATCTTTTATGCATACAGTCTTCAAACTCTATACACATAGACTTCTTTGTAGAGCCAAAAATAATGTCATCCACATACACTTGGACTAACATAATGTCATTCTTGTTCTTCTTGATAAACAATGTTTTGTCTATGGTACCTCTCCTGAAACCATTTTCTATCAGAAAAGAAGAAAGTGTCTCATACGAAGCTCTAAGGGCTTGATGAAGACCATAAAGAGCTTTGATTACCTTATAGACTTTGTTTTGATGAGCAGGATCAACAAATCCTGGAGGTTGATGGACATACACCTCCACTTCAATAGCGCCATAGAGAAATGCACTTTTAACATCCATTTGGTAGACAGTAAATCCCATGTATGATGCAAATGCTAAAAATAACCTGATTACCTCTATCCTGGAAACATGTGCAAAAACCTCATCATAATCTATTCCTTCCTCATGTCTAAACCCTTGTGACAACAATATTTCTCTCATCCTTTTTATTCTTGAAGACCCACTTTGTGCCAATTGCCTTGTTTTAAGATGGCAAATCAACAAGTATCCAAACCTTCTGTAATTTGAACTGCAACAATTCCTCTTGCATTGCTTCAACCTAGCTTTCATCTTGTAAGGCTTGTGATATATTCTTGGGTTC
>BQNB010136439.1:0-13294 GCA_026074375.1 Tanacetum coccineum
CAAAAAGAATGTTACAGGAATTAAAATGTTACAGATTCATATTCATAAAAACCAAAAAGAAATAAAGGTTTCTCATAAGTTGTATACTCTGTAAAAAAAACAAAAAACAAAAAAAGTAACATACGGGTTAAAATTTGATGCCATTTTCATACTAGCACTAAAAGTTAAAAAATGAAAATGAGGTGTGTCTAGCTAGTCACAAATAAAAACAAAAAATGAATCAACAGAAAACGCTTATATATAGTTGATAGATCAAATAAGGAAAAAACATGATCATCACCTGCAACTAACAAACGAGTGAGTAGAAAGAAGGTCAAAATGAAACCTTTCAAGGTCACCAAAAGACACGACAATAGATGCGTATGTGTATGTGCATACGAATAATAATAATAAAAAAAATGGTCGATGGCTATTGTCATTGTCCACTGCCTAGTTTTTTAATATTACTGTAACTCTCACTTGCGCAATTGGTTCAAAGGTTTTGGTACTACAAGTGTCAAGTTTCTAATCGAAAGAAAATAATACTTTATTTGCTGTTCCAAATTAAATCAGATTAGTTTTATATACAAAAAATGTTAGAGCTCTTTTTTTTTCTTCTTAATTTAGTTGTAAAGTAACATTAAATTTTCATTGGCTAATAAAAAGATACAATCAAATTTAAAACTTTGAATAGAGATTAATCCCAAATTTAATTTTATGAATTTGAATGTAAAAATACACCATATGCTTTTAAATTACTAGGCGAGTACCCGCGCATAGCGGCCGAAATTCCTAGCGGTAGATAATTAACGATATACGATATTGTGGTAAGTGTTTCATGTAAAGTTCAAAATATAACGTGAAACGATCAAAATGAACTTGCAAACGCTCGTAACATGCGGCAAATTCTTAACATGCATCAAAAAAAGACATTTATTGAAAATGAAAGTAAAACATTACATCGTTATTATGAGATAAATCTAACAACGCACGTTACTCATCGCGTAAAACTTTTTGGTACACGACATTTGAGGTGTAGACTCCCTCTTGACCAAACTCTTTTTCTGGTTTCACTAATACTTTGGTAGTTGCACGTGGTATCCCTCTAGACAACGCAACATAAAGTTGGCCATGCAAGAAAACAGATTCGGGCAAATAGACACCCACATTTGGAATTGTTTGACCTCGGCTTTATAACGGTAAATAGTTATACTGATATTTTGATTAAGCATTTTGTGTAACATTTTGTGTAACCAAAACATCACTATAACAAAAACTTAATGGCTCATCACGTTGATTACCTCTCAAAAAGACACACATGAGTGTAAGCATATGAAAAAATAACAAAGGATACAAATACAATGAAAAAATAAATATTACAAACAGTGTAGTAACAACTTAACTCATTACAAGTAACAACATTTTAACCTTAGGTTTGTTGTGCACGGGTTGCATAAATGATATGAGAATTTGAACACGAAGTAAGATAATATATTTGACGACATATAGGTCATATTTGTAATATTTTACGTTTAGTGAAATCATCTGCAAATAATTACAATGGTGAAAAATGTATAGTGATTTTGGAAGAGAGTTGAGTTTGTGATTGAGGCTGCAACGATGTATGTTGCATTTATAATTCACATAGAGGCCATGTATATTAAGAAACAATTTGAACTTGTCAATCAACATAATTTATTCCAAAAGTTATGTAAATGAATGATGGTTAAAAAGGTATTTGTTAACTTTCAAAATTTGTTAGGAATACGAAAATCCTAGGAAAGTATCGGTCACTCCATAAATAATTGTCGTTAGCTCGTTTAGTTATTTTTAGAACCTTAATAGGCTAAGTTAGGAAAAGCCCATGGAAAGCCCATGTAAGCCCATCTATGGCCGGCCTCATTAGGCTATTTATACACCTCTCCATGCCTTGGAGAGGTGGTTGGTTGTTCATTTTCACACATTAATACAAGTTCTCTTATATGTTTACTTTCTCTCTCTAAGTGTTCATCCAACCCACTATCTCTCTAGAATCACCTCTCTTTCCCTCTCAACTATTATGTTATTAGATTAGTCTACAATTGGTATCAAGAGCCATGGAGTGGTGTGCTTAGATTTTGTGTTTACTTGTTGTTTTGTTTTGGTTCGTGTGTTTTACTTCAAAAAGGGCCACGTCTTTTTATTTTTTTCTTGTTTTATAAGCTTAAATTCCACACTAAAAGATCATCTACATAGGTAGCTTTGATCTAGTATCCTTGGATATAGGTGTGTGTGCTTAGATTCAAACAAAAATTGGTATATGCTTAGTTACACATACCTTCTGCCTATAAAAACGAGCCTAAATGACCAAAAATAGACGTAAAAATGCCAAAAATATGTTTATTTTGCTTTGTGTATTGCGCAGGTAATGGATATTCACTAAAGGACAAAAACAAAGCCAAAACAAACAAAACCAAGCACGGGATTGGAAAGAGCGTGAAAATTCAAAGTCAAAGTCAACCAAAATGTCAACCCCGACAAAATCAAAGTCAAAGCCGAAGCCGAAACCGAAGAAATGCTTACTGGGCTAACCCGCACCCATCTAATGGGCCGGGGCAGCCCATTAAGCTATTACTATCAAGACTTAAACTAAAATTGAAAGCAAAAGGCTCAATTTCTTTAAAAAGGCCCAAAACCAAAAGAAAGCCCAAGCCTTAACTGCCACTTAACGGGACCCTTATATTCCAGTAAAGATCATTCTACTGTGGTCCTTTTCTTTTACACAGTTAGTCCTTGAGGACTAACAGTGACAGTCCTTATCCCTTATAAAATAACGGTCATTATCCTTTTATACCAAGTCAAACCACTTAATCCACAAGTCAAACAATACCTAAACAAATACCCCTTTCGTCCTTAATTCCCGCTTAAACCACCATAACCACTGTATCATCATCTCCATTAATCCTTCTCACCATTCACCCCTACAACCTCTCATCATCCCTAAATCTTCACCCTTAACCTCTTAAACCCTTAACCCCACCCAGTTATTAAACCCAAAATTGTTTTCCCGCCAAAAATACATCAAAGCCCCAAAACCTCAACCCCACAAAAAACCCGTCACTTTCCCATCTCACCCCATACCACAAAACTCTAAAGCCACCTTGGCAATCCCTTGCAATCCCATTGGTTGAAGGTTGAAGACAAAAAATTCGATGGCTATGATTCAAGCCTTGGAGCCAAAGCAAGATTAAGGGCCATGATGAGATTTTTGATTTGCTCTCACACAACAAACACAAGAAGTCCCGAAGATCATTTTTTTTATTTTGCTTATAAATAGTTAGAACTCTTAATGTAACGGAGGGAAGTTTGTCATTTTTAAGTTTATGTTTTATTTAATTTTATTTTCAAGCACTGTAATCTTTTTAAGTTAATGAAATTTCAAGTTTTCATGTTTTAAGCAATTTCAAGTTTTATGCCATTCAAGCTTATTGTTATTAACAAGTGTCTTTGTTAAGCTCTTTTAAGCTTTTACAACCTGTTTTTAACTCATTTAAAGGTTTTCCAAAAGTTTTTAAAAGCTACTGTAAAGCTACTACTATTTCATTTATCAAATATGTGTTCAATAACAATAGAGCGATGGTGAAAAAGGATGGCTATGGTTTTCAGGTGCTTCTGGGAAGCATTCTAGGGTGTTTAAATCTGATTTTGTGTATATCTATCTCTCTCTACTTTCATTCGAAAAGCTACGGACTCTTGTAAGATTCACTAATTTTTTTCCATATTCCAGTTATGGTTGTTTAAATTCTGCCTTTATGTGAGCTTATTTGGATCATGTATTGCTTTTTTGCTATATAGTTTGAGTTTTGGAATCAAACTGTTTTAGAGGTCAAAAATGCATTTCAAAGTAACAGGCGTAGTTTGTGGCTACAGCCGTCACTACACCCTTAATAGTATGTTAGTACCTTGATTTGAACCACAGCTATTTGACTTTCATTCCAACAACTTTTCATTTCAGCTTAAATCAGTAATTTTTCACTCTACCAAAGATTTGATTTAGGCCGGTTAAAAATCCTGTTTTAAAAGTGTCGTGTTCAGCAAGTTTTTCATAAGAAAAAATATCACAGTCATTTGTAGATTTTATAATTTTTAGCGAATGCATAAGTTTTTCTTTTTTTAATGTCTACTTTAAGGATGTATATCAAAAATTCATGTTTTTCAAGTTCAACAAATACATTCCATTATAAGAACCGAATATTCATGGTCCAAAAGGCCACACCAAAGTAAAATACTAGTACGCTTTAGAGGCGCGCTTACTTTATAATTATCCGGTGAACATAAGTGATCCATTACCCCATTTTTCGTTGGTCCATGCCTTTGGTAACAGTTAGTTGTCAAGGCATTTGGGTCAGTTTTTTAACAAATCTTAGTCTCGATTTTAAACTAGTTCTAGTTAATATCAAGACCTGAATTTTTGATCATGAGTAGTTTAGCAACTTATCTTGATTTGTTTTAAGTTTTCATTTCCCAAAGAACTTATTTGGTATACTTAAATGTGGGCTGCAAAAGCCCTTTTGAGCCTAAAAATCTGAAGAAAAAACCAAGTATGCTTCTGTGAGCAGTTTGTTTAGTTTTTTATTTCAAGAGCTTAAATCTGTTTTAATCCTTGTTTTTACAGCTTATTCTTGTAGTTTGATAAGTAGTAGTTTGACAGCTTATTATGTAATTTAGGATAACTCATTTTGCTTTTAAAAGTGTTTTTAATATGTAGTTAAATCTGCTAGTTTAAACTTAGTACTGGCAGCTTGTTGTGCTAATTCCCAGGTTATTTTTAAGTTTTGTAAAAAGTTGTTTTTTTAATGTTGTTTATTTTTGCTTATTCTAGCTTTTTGCAAAAAGAATTTAAAAAAATGTTTTTTTCAAAAAGAGAGGCCACAAGGGTCGAACCTGTAACCTCTCCCTTCCATACCTAAAGCCTCAACACACACACTCACAACCAGCAGCACCAGTAGGGCCATCTGGTTTTACCTTGCACAATTTAATTCTTATACCCTTTTTTTACCCAATTAAGCTTCAGCCCATTTTTGCTTATTACCAGCTTATTCCAATAAGCTGGTAAACTCCTTTTATTTTTCTTAAATTTTAAATAGTTCAAAGAACTTTTCATGAATTTTTTAGAATTTTCCCATTTAGTTTAGTATTGTTAATTAATTTTTCTTATAAAAACAGTTTTTAATTCATAAAAAATTAAATAAAAGTCAAAAAAATATAATTCTTTTTTTTTAATTTTCTTTTATCAATTAGGATTGTTAAAAATTAAATTTGCATTTTTTAAGGTTAATTTTGTAGAATTTAGGTTTATATAGAACGGGTTTAGGATCCCGTTATCGTTTTAGTGTTTTTACCTTAATTGCTTTCATTTTTATGTTTCCTGAAGAATTAGGTTTTATCTTCGTGCCTTATTTTGCTTTCCCGTAGATTTTTAAGTTATCCCTTTGCCTAATTTTTCATTCTCGTAGATTTAGGAAACCAAAAATCAAAATCCTTGTTATATTCAAACATCAAATATCAAACCGGCTCACGACTCTCCATTGCACGCCTCGTATGGAAAAACGACCCGGGTCAGGTTTTGAACTCTAATTGTTATTAAAGCGAGAAACTGATACTTCCGGATATATATATATATTATATTTGTGAACTTTTTGACCTGTTGCCTTGGTTAAGGGTGACTTGTAAAAGGTTTATCTAGTATTATATATATACTATATTGACAACGAATCAATTTTTGGCGCCATTGCCGGGGAGGAGTGTAAGCGATTGTCGTTTCGACGTTTGACAATTAGTGCTTTGAAGATCCTTCCTTGTGAAGTTAATTTCTTTATAAAAATACAAAAATATTTTTCATTTTCTTTTATTAGTATATAAAAAAAGAAAAAAAAACATTGTCTTTGATAAAGAATAAAAACCATCATCAATATAATGCTCTCAACTTGAGCATTATCATAATAAGTTCCCAAACAAAAGATTAAAACTTGCCTTTGTGTCACTTGTGAAGTACGGCTCACCTTTAAGAGATTAACAAACTATAAGAGGAGTATAAGGAGTGTTGTTCCGAGGAACTACGACCCGAAAGGAGAAGGTTTTCAATAGCTTCGCACTTTCCCGCTCCTCCGCTCCTTTGTGCGTTTTTTCTTTTAAAGAGCTAGCGTGAAGCTTGTTGATTATTGATTTAAGTTATTCGGTCTTATTTTGTCCTTTAATAAAATGAATTGTTTAAAAAAACCTAAAAACCCAAAAATAATCTTCTTTTTCTTCTTATCCATTTAATTCTTTTCTTAACCCTCTATATTGTTTAATTCTTATGGCGTCATTCGACTATCGTTTAAATCCCATTTACGCGATTAAAGAATGCTCGTCTTGTGAAGCTTTGTACACTACAGACTATTATTGTTCTAAAGGGGGTCTCGTTGACAAGATCATTCATGAACGACTGATTGCTGCTAAACTACACCTTAAAAGATATATAATATATAATAAAATATATAATATATAGTAAGGATAGTCTAGAGACAAAATCAATAATACCGAGAATAGTATAGAATTTTCCCGGGTCGTTTATCCCCAACGAGGCTGTGCTGGAGAATCGATACAGTCAAGAATGGTTGAAAGATTTTTGGATTTTGGATTAAACAATCCGAATCTGAATTTTTTAAATGATTCTCTAAATATTTCCGAAAATGTTTCACAAAGTCTTCCTCTAATCGACCATTGTTGTTGTTACGAGTGTGGTGATTCGTTAGACGGTATCTTTTGTCAACGATGTACTTGTAAGTCTTGTGGGACCGATGCTTATTATGGCTATAATTGTTCCACGAAATTTTCCGAACTCTCTCTATTCTGGAACCATTACCATAATCAAAACGTTTGAGTGTTCCCACAAACTTTGGACAGGTGTTTTCATCCGCATGCTCATTATGGAGATGAAGTTCTTCATTATGATTCCATCCTAATTTTTCGACCGATTCTACCTAACGTTTTCAACCAACCTTCACAACCCCCGACGTTTTCATTGGAGTTTTTGTGGGAACGAACGATGGTCCACTCAAGTTCTGTTTATCTATGACTGGAAAACCGTGTGTTACAATCAAGACTTTAATTTCCCATAAATTCAACTGTTTTCAACAACAATATATTTGTTATGTACCATGTGGGGGAACACACAACCTGTCCACTCCCCAACTATCTCATTAATTCTTCCCCTCTTACCGCATGAGCCATTTCAATGTCAACAAGTGATCTTCTCCGACCTTTTTGTGAACATACGGGGGCCCAATGAGACTTTCCAATGTTCAATAATGAATGAAAATTTTATGAGCCAAAAATTTTGCTATAATTTAATATTTGGTTTTGACCAATTTCAACCAAAGGGAATGTGAAATTAGGATTGATGAGCTTAAACAAAATTTCAATGGAATGAGTATTGAAATTAGGAAAAAGGAGAAAGAGCTTCTGCAACAAGAGCAGGCAGCTTATGTTAGTACTTCGCAACGGTTCAATTTTATTTACGATGATGACAATGAAGAAGAAAGTTCTATTCCATCGAGTGACGTTATTTTTGAACTTCCTCCGTGTGTTGCAATCACACCCGTTTTATCAACCGAGGAGCCCAATAACTCTCTAAGTATGGGGTACAAGCATCTTAACACTATTCCGGCAACAGAATCGGACAAAGTAATAAAGTATAGTGTTGAGAACCTTGTCCCAATCCTAAGTAAGTCTGAGGACTTTTCCTATATCGAAAGTGAGTGTGATGTGCCCGATTGTGATGATTCTCAAACGACAAAATTTTCAACGTTTTCCAATCCTCTTTTCGACGATTCTACCTCTAGTGATGACGAGTCAAGTCATGGGGAGGTTATTCACGAAATGAGTTTTAAAACTTATTCGAACCCTCTTTTTGATCTTGACAAGGAAATCTTTTCTAGTGAGTTTAATCCGATTCATAATGAAGACCTCGATTCTACTTCAAAAAATGATCGTTTTGATACCGAGTCTTATCTTCTTGAATCATTACTCAATCGTGATACTTTGACGGCTTCCTCTCCCAAGATTGATTCTCTCCTCGATGAGTTCGCCTGTGAACTCATAACAATTCCTCCAATAATTGTTAATAGAGAACACGAGGAATATATTAGTCTTTTAGAGAGGTTGCTATACGATAATTTATCTCCCCGGCCGCCGAATTTTTTTCATGCTAATCCAAATACGATCATCGAGTCTCTTCTCACATTTCCTATCCCCGTTGAGGATAGTGACTCTCTTAGGGAAGAGATCGATATATTTTCCGGTCCGGATGACTCAATACCACCAGGTATTGAGAGTGATGATTTCGACTCAGAAGATGACAATAATTCTACTTCCCTTCCCGAGTTCGTTGATTATCTCGATTCGGGAGATTCAACCATTAATGTGGTGGAATACATCCCGTGGATGTGCCAAATATTTTGCCCACCCATCCCGCCCTTCAATTGGATTTCGACTTCATTCCTTCTAATGATCTCGGATCCGATCTTGATGTTTCTTCCCCTTCCGGAGATAGAAACAAGATTTACGATCCGGGGATATGCATTGAAGTCGAATCTACGAGATTTCTTGCTACTCTTTCCCCCGTGATTAATACTTTACTTCCATTTTCATCCGAAAACGAAGTCAAATTTTTCAATCACGGTGTTCTAGCTTCGAAGGAGAAATCTCCTTCTTCTTCATCACATCGGGGCTTTAAAGCTTCCAAGTTGTCTCTTTATAAAAGCCCGATGTTGATTCATGGAGATAACACTCCAAATTTGGGTGTTCGTTGTAACAACTCACATTTTCACACCTTTTTACTTCAATGAACATCGAATTATTTATTTTAAACTTTTACGCGTTCACTTTAATCGCTTCATGGGTGGGCCAACCTAGCTTCTATCCCTTATCGTTTTTATTAATGAATAAGTGTGTTGTGAGGAGGCTCGCCTCTACCTTTCTCGTGTTTTGTGGTTTTTTGTTGTATGTCCAGGATTGCCCCGGATTATGAAGCCTCTCGTGCTCGTGGTTTTGTCCTTCGTTCACTCGAGCTTCAATCCTTTGCATAATTATGGGAATCCAATATCCTAATCTTATCGACTAACGTTTATCTTTGAGCATACTTAATAAACAGCTTTAGATTTACATAGAGACCCTTCTTAAAACATTGAGGACAATGTTCAACTCTAGTATGGGGGGGTCTATCGATTTGATTGTGCTTGCAGCCGTTGTTTCACGTAATCTCGTTTTTACCACCAAAATATCAAAAAATGAAAAAAAATTAAAAATTTTCAAAAATAAAATAAGTATTTTGTCACAATTTTGACTTTCCTGCTGGGTAGAATAAGAATAAATTTTGACTCGATCGAGGGTATTGAGCTCTAGCTTGTTCCTTAACTTTTAGACTAAGCATTCGCGGATCTTTTTATTAAAGATTTTAAATTTGTGAAGTAACTGAGAAATTGATAGAGTTAATTATGTTGATGCTAACTCAAGTTTGGAAATCTTAAGAATGGCATAGTGTGGTGGCTCTTTTGTTGTGTCGTACCCATAAGCTTCTAACGGACTAATAATTGTGCTCTTTTCGAAATTAAACTTATACAACTATTTTTGAAGTATGGATGATATCAATAATTTTAGTTCAAATTTATACTTAAATTTTCTAAAAAGAAATTTTCTCTATATCATGGTAATATAAAGTGTAACAAAAAAATGGATGAAAAATGAGGTAATGATAATAATAAAAACTGTGGACTAATAAAAGTTTACTGCATCTTTTGCCGGCTCACAACCGATGTTTCAGTCTTCTAAATAAGGCACATAGTAATTATCCGAGCTGATAAAAGTTTGTTGCATCTTGCCGGCTCACAACGATGTTGGCAAGCTTCTAAAGGTGAGGATTTCCTTAGTTTAAAGGATTGTATAATTATATTAAGATGTAATAAACGTGATTAAAAAATATAGGGACAAATATCTATTTTCTTTAAATTTAAATATGCTTTTGAACTATGTCTGTCGGTCACCCTTTAATCACTTCACTTTTTAAGATTAACATGAAAAATAAGCTAGGAGGGAGCGATTTGGAGGAGGGAGAAAGTAGTGAGATGAAAGTTAAGAGAGGAAAAATGGAAATGGTTGGATTTCTAGCAAAGTTGTGAAACATACAATGAGAAACCAACACACCTCTTAATACTTGGAGAGGGGTTATTTATAGTTAAGACCTAAAAGGCTTGCATGCCTTTGTAATATACGGGCCAGGCTCGGGTTTTACTTGGGCTTTCGCCCGTACACGTGACTGATTAGATTTCAAATTAAGAGCCCGTTTAGCCTATTACAACGTTTATTAATTTACGTGACCGGGATCTCCTAATCTAATTAGGAAACGAATTCCATTGTTCGACTCAATATTTTGTGCCTAACAATTCCCCAAAGTGAGTTCATTGTAACACTCCTTCATGAGATCAATGAGATTGCTTTTGTCGTTAAGCTTTGTGATCTTGTCTCTGTCTACGTTGTAGGCTTGTTTCTTCATGCTTTATGATCTTTGATCTTGAGCCTTTGTCATTGTCTTTAGACTTCGTCTTTTTCGTCTGAGATCTTTAATCTTTATCCTTTCGTCTTGAACGTCTTTGCCACCTTACGATCTTGTGTCTTGACCAACATGCTCATACTTTGCATCATCTTGAAAGCTTGATAACAATATCCCTTGATAGACTTGATATCTTTTGAAGTAAAGATATTGTATATCAGAGTTTGTGCGGAAGTCTTTTCTTAATTCTGAGCTTTCTATGATTCTTGTATCATTGCATGCTTATGGAATGTCTTTGTAGTTTGAGCATGAGCATGTGGTAATGAATCCGACTTCAGCTGGAATGAGGCATCACCATCTCCATCTTTATGTATCCTGAAATAAAACAGTTAGCAATAAAGCGGGTAGACGAATATGGCTTTGTCATTCGTCCGGATTTGGTTAGATTAACCTCCGGTTTCGTAGGACCGTTTTACAGTATAAATACTGTACCTGTGATCAGGTAGTTTACAAAAAATCTCCTGAATAGGGTTCAGCTCTAAGTCGTATTGTAGGGTCTTCTAACACAGATGTATTAGATTTTGCTAGCTTGTTAGTTCTCATTAACCGTGAAGTCTCAAAGCAGTCAACACGGTAAGAGTGAATCTGTAGTTACTATCTTTTGATTATGTCGTCAATTCATTTACTGGCCCCTTTATCGATATTCAGTTGACACAAGCTAGATTCATATAGAATCTGCATAGTCCACCTACCGCAAAGTGTTGTTTGATGATGACACTGGAAGGTTTTCCATTCGTCACTGTGAATACTAAAGAGTATCACTCTGAATGTTCTGGCATAATCACAAGGATAATGCATAGGACTCTTGTTAATAGCTTGTGAACTTAATGGTGTTCAAAAGTGTTTGTCATGGAATGTGTCCTAATGAGATTTATTGATGATTCTCTTGGATCTAGACTCGATTGTGCATTTTGTTTTTTGTAATCGAAAGGCTGAGCAGATGCCAACCTATTCAATATTAAAACTAACTCGGAGTGAGAGAAAAAGTCAATAGTCAGTCGAGTGTATCTCTGTGACAATATGTGACACGGTTTCTTTTTAGAGAAACTTGAATGGTAATGGGGAGGGTGTGCATTGCTCACTGGGTCCATGGATGTCGTCTTTAATGTCATTAATAAACTAATGTGATTCCTGACAGCGGATGATGGACGGGCTTTCTGCCTAAGTATGAAGGGTGTCTTTCTGTTTGACCCTTTATGCATACAGTGTTCTTGTGTCATTCTTCAAACGTTCAAGCTTACAAGACGTCATTACTAACACCTTGTTGATTGTTCAGTGTTAGATCAATCTTAGTCGGCCATTCTTTCCAACTTATAACACATCTCTTCTCCAATCTTACCTAAGGACTGCTATTTCTATCTATGGTGTGTCCTGGGTAGGATCCTCCGGTTTCGGTTGGGATTCAATTAGGACAAATACTAAACCTTATTACTTATGAATTCAGAATCGTCGTGAGAATAGATGGTTGTGTAGGGTATGAAGATCTTGAGTAACCCTAAAACCTTTTTCGAAGAGTATCAGCATTTGAGTCGTTAGGATCATTATTATTTCAAGATCACATTTTAAATACATTTCTCCCCTTATTTTAAATACTATCAATTAGTTTTTTTTGAAATACTGTGTGATTAAAATTTGTCTTGAAAAGGCCATGGGGAAATCTTTTACTTAGCATGAATTACATGGAACATAAACTTGCTCCCCCTCAATTTTACATATGTTTGACACCAAAAACAATTGATTCTACCAAGTTGTAAAATCGATATAAAATTGAGGTTGAACACTTAGTCATCTTATAACTATCATTCTATTGAATTGTCATTATTATCTTGTTGTTATTAAGAGACTTTTTGGGAATGGTTTGAATACATAAGAATGGTCGTGAGATGATGTATCCAAACTCATTAAATGTTGTTTTTCAAAAAACTCCCCCTTGAAAGATGGAGTGTTGAACACACAATTTTGAAAGATTATGAATCGTCAGTGATTTTGAAAAACATCATGTTAGAAGACTTCTCTTCCAGCTCTAAGGGTAAGCGCACTTATGCGTACACTTTCCTTTTTCTTGAGCTTAAAACTTTGAATGTCTTGTAAGAACAGCTCAAGACCGAGAAACGTTGAATTTCTCGTTGTTAGGATAAGTTATCTTTATAGATAAACTTTCCTTTATTTGAAGTCCGGGTTACGTACTGATATTTGCACATAAGCCATCAAGAAAACTTAGAAATGACATGTTTTGAAAGCATTTGAAACTCCTGTTCGAACTTCATTTACACGCCCGTGTCGATATTAATCAACATTTCTAGGTACGTAAATGTTATCGATTCCAAGAGTTACATGTTGACCTCGGCATTGTTATGTGATGGTGAAATAGTAATTCCAACTCTTGTCGTGATGTAGATGTCTTGTCTGCTGGAGGAACAACTTTTGGAACCAGCTTTGAACGTGACAGTTCATTGCTGTGGTCGTGAATTCTGAGTTTTGAACTGTTATGATTAGAAGTCATTTGTCGTGGAGGAGCGAGGCCTGAATTGTTGTGAACAGACGTCATTAGAACAGACGTCTCTGCTTATGCATCAGATGAAAATTCCTTGAAGCCCTGGTTTCTTAGATATCAGTCTTTTCAGCAACCAAACTCGGAGTCCTTCCTTTATAGGATTTAAAGATGTACCTGCACTTAAGTTAGAA
>BQNB010136440.1:0-15608 GCA_026074375.1 Tanacetum coccineum
AGTTCATTTATCTCTCAAACAACCCGACTCATACTACTAAAAGCTGAAGCTTCAGTTTAGTCATAACAAGTTTGTTTTCTTCCTCTCTTAACTATGGTTAGAGTTTAAGTTCGAAGGAGATAACACCCCAATTGTCAATCAACCACCTTGCTATTTCGCAAGCAAGGTGTGCCATAGATTTTTTTTTATATTGTTCATATATATTTGTTTAAAACTCACTTTGTTGCCATGGAATCTGATTAGTTTAACTTGATAAACCTTATATCAGATTCCAAGGGACCAACAAGTGGTATCAGAGCCTTCTGGTTTATAAAATCCCTTTAAAAGGATATATATATAAAGGCTCAAAGATTTTTAAAATCAAGATCCATCTTAAATGGCAGCAGTAGAAGTACCACAGACTCTTGAATACAGGGGTGGCCAGTTAAATGCAGCTCCTGTACTAGAGGTGGAAAATTTCACCAATTGGAAAAAGAGATTCATGTGCCATATCATTGGTATTGAACCTCAATTTGAAAACATCATTTCAAACGGTCCTTTTATCCCTATGGCAGCTGGTCAAAGGAAGCCAGAAGGACAATGGACTGCAGATGAGAGAAAGGCTGCTAACTTAGATCAGCGACTCAAAAGTCTCATCATGTCCGTCCTTCCAGATGACCAAATGAATTCTGTCATAAACTGCTTAACTGCAAAATCTACTTGGGATGACCTGATACTATATCATGAGGGGCCCTCTGATGTGAAAGAAAGTAGGGTCATGGACCTGAAGTTGTGCTATAACACCTTCAAATTCAAAGAAGGTGAATCTCTAACACAAACTTTCACCAGATATAAAGCTTTGATGAATGAGTTAGTAAATGATGGCATTAAACTTTCAAAGCTTGAAATAAATACTGGTTTTATAAATGGGTTACCAAAGAAGTGGCTAAGTTTCTGCCAAAGTCTTAGAAACACAAATCATGTGAAAGATTCTGAGCTTGCTTCTCTATTTGGTAAACTCAAATATGAAGAAAACCTAATAGACAGTATTTATGAGACTGAAAAGAGCAAATCTCTTGTCTCTGCAACACCTTTGTCAACTGCCTTCTTCTCTACCTCTATTGTCCAGGACTTTTAAGATAGTCCTGATGATGAAGAGGATACAAGAAGCACTCATGAGTATCTAAATAACTTAGAGGAAGAATACCAAGCAAGAGCTCTTTTAGCCAAATCTAAAAGGTTCTTCAAAAAGGGTACTCAAAGGTTTAGCAGTGCAAAAGCAACTGACCAAACTGAATGCCACAAATGTGGCAAGAAGGGTCATTTTGCAAGAGACTGTTGGTCAAAGACGTCAGTTCCTTCATATCAGTTACCTTTTCAACTAAAGCTTCTCCATTCATCTGAGCACAAACTTGAACCAAGGCGTACCAAAGACTTTGAAGCCAAATACAACAAAGTCAAGGCTAAACTAGCCTTCCACAGTTCTAGTGATTCAGCTCCCAGTTCATCCTCAGGCAAAAAAAAGGTCTAATTGCTGAAACGTATGATTGGGATGAAGAAGAAGTGTCATCTGATGACAATGAAGTAACTGAAGTTAAAGCTCTTATGGCACTTACCGATGAAGAAAGAGTTTTTGTTGGCAAAGAAAGTGACAACAATGCTGAACGGGTCAAGATTTCTATTCAAAAGGTACACACTTTCTTAAAATGGAAGATAATAATGATAGAAAATCCTTTCTAGATTATTTGTGTATTGATTTAACCTATGTTGAAGAACAAAGAAACAATCTTCTTTCAAAACATAGAAATCTTGTTCACGAACTAAATACATGCAAGGAACATCTTTTGGTACTAAAACAAGCAAAACTTGATCTTCTTACCATGCAGCATGTAAACACTAAGATTCTCAAGGAGAATCAAAACTTAAGAAACAAACTAAAATAGCTAACTTCTATTACTGAAGCATGGCTAAATAGTTCTAATAAAGTTAATCAGTGTATCAGTGAACAAATTCCCACTCAAAAGAAGAAAATCTTGATAATTAACCAACTCACTGAAGATACCTCCAGCTCTATGCCAAAAGACCCAGTGTTTATAAAGTCTTTAGCAGATAACTCAAAGATGTCTATTACTGGTTGTAATAAACCTAAGTTATCTGGAGCTAAAGATTTTACTCTGTCAAATCATGATACTGGTAAGGTACCCTCAAATGAGTCACAAAGAAACACAACTGACCATTCAGTTGTTGTCTCTGACTCTTTAGTGACTGATTACGATTCAACTAATGAATCTTCAGTCTGTAGCACCCCACTTCCTCCACTGGAGAAGCTGACTGGTGCTGAACATGTTTTTGGACCAAAGACTATCAAATCAAATTTGAAGTCAAAATCCACATTCAAAGCTGAAACCTTTAAAGGTATCATAATAAATGAACCTTCCCCAGCTCCTGTTAGAGGCAACAAAAGTTCTTCAGCTTCTAAAACTAACTCAGCTCCTGCTGGTAAGTTAAAGAATGTGAAAATAGAAGATAATCTGCCCTTGGCTATTGTAATGAAAGAACTTAATGAACTAAAATTACAATTTAGCAAGAATAAATCATTTTACTTCAGAAACAAAAACTCTCAACAGGTTCCTCCCAATGCACTTCAAAACAAATACAAAACTCAATTCAAAATGAATTGTGAATTGTGTGGACAAAACAATCATCTCTCTAAGAACCAATCACAAAACATGTGATCATGCTGATTTTATGTCTTCCATGGATATAAATTAGTATCATAGTGGTCAAAGTGAATCTTCCTCAAGATCCAGACCTTCTAGGCCAGCAATGCCTTTTCTCTCCTGCATACATTATGGATATAATGATCATCAATCTGTTGATTGTGTATACTATCCCATATGTGAAATATGTGGAAGCTATGATCATGATACTCATGGTCATAATAGGATTATTTCTCTAATAAGAGGAATCAAACCTAGAAACCCTCAACACATCACAAATTACTTTGAAACATGTGGTAGCAATGTTCATACCACATCTGATCACAATGACATTGAGTGGTTCAAGAAAAGAGAAGCTCTTCAAGCTAAGAAAGTTGAGTCTTTCAAAGCAAGTAAGACTGAATCATCAAATTCTCTAAGATCAAAGACTCCCACTAAAAGGTGGGTTTCTAAACAAAACTAACCACCATGATCCTAGGTTGTGCAGTGTAACAACAAGAAAAATCTATCACTTTTGAACAATGGTCGTTCAAAATATCTATAAAAGGATTACCTGCACAAATATGGGATGTACCAGGACCTGAAGGAATGTATGTAAATGACTTTACATACTGGTCTAAAGGTTATAGTTATGGTATAGTTTTCAAATAGGAGAAAAAGTAAATTTTCTACAGCTTGAACACTGAAATGCTTTTAACAACTAAGAATTCTTCATAAAATCTTATGAAAAAAATCCACTGTTATTAAAGCAGAAATCTCACCTGACCAATATGGTCAAACTGATCAAAACTGATCATCCGTTTCAAACTGATAAACTCATCAAATGATGATAAGTTTGAACAAAAAACACACCAATGAAAACCAATTCATTGATAACCTCACAAAACTGAAGATGTTTAGATCTCTGAACTCTTATCCTCTCCAAATGGAAGATACTTCAGCACATGATACAATTCCAATTCTTTTCAATAAAAGAGGAACTTGGCATCGTAATCATAAGGCAATAATGCTTGATTTAATCATCAATTGCATGAGGGCATAAATCATGATAAAATCCTACTTCAGTTGCATGCTTGAAGCATATTCAGGAAATCTTTCTTGCCCTTGCCACATACATAAACTTCATAGTTTATCAAATGAATGTCAATAGTACATTTCTCAATGGTAAACTAAAAGAAGTTTATGTCAATCAACCGAAAGTGTTCCCAATTTAATGCTTGAATATCTTTAGATTTTTGGTTTTTCATTAAAAATAAAGATAGCGATAAACTAGATTATACTAATTAACAAGCAATCTAATAAGATGAAAAATAAGCTTGTCAAGTAAAAGTGAATAGATTCTTAAGTGTGAAGTTTTAGATCTTAATGACGAACTAATATCCATCTAAATAATCGTTTCCTCAAAACGTTGGCTTAATATTGAAAACAACTTTTTATCGAGATATTAATTACTAGTTTAATGCCCACTTAATCTTACAGCTTTTGCCTGTTCGACTAAATAAAACACTAAACTAAATAACTTTTGCAAATTATTAATCACTAGTCACTTATTAAATTTCACACTTAGTTTACTATTTACCAACTTACTTAACAAGCATATAACAAAACTACTCGCAAGTGATCATAACTACACTAAAATCAACAAATAAAGCAACAATAATCATAACTAATCTAAACATGGCAATAAATATAAACATAGATAAATAAAGAGATAAGGAAAAGATGAAACCCGGAATTAGCTCAGCGTGACCTCCGTAGTGCGAAATAAAACCAAACTAATCCAAATCCCAATCCATAACGCCTAATGACATCAAATAACGTCACTTTATTATATCATTTATCCCATCTATTTTGCCCACTTTTATATAATTATTGCATTATTTGGTACTTAATCGCTTTAAAGTTGATAAATGCAGTAATTCAGGAGTGTTTTGTGAAGATAAGCTAAAAGGCGCATAAATTGGAGCTAAAACGAAGACATTTGAAGATTTCTAAAAATTCACCAATACGTCGTATCCAACTAAAGAGATACGGCGTATCTGCGCCAAGACTTCACAAGAAAACGCGTTTGACCAATTCCCAATACGGTGTATCCATGCTATCTATATACGCCGTATCCATGAAGATAACTATTCGAAGATACAGTAAATCAAGTAAATTGGGAATGATATCAAAGATTTATTACGAACGTAGCACGCACTCCAAGGAATCCAGCCCAATACGCCGTATCGACCTATCTGGATACGGCGTATCGAGTATTTTTCAGCAACTATAAATAGAAGACTCAAAAACGAGTTTTAAGTGTGCAATATCATATTCTTTATACCATACTCATCAGAGACGAATTTTAGAAGAGAAGATCAGCCATAAAGGTCAAGCATTGATCACGACTCCATAGAAGACATCGTGTAATTTTTACTCTCTTAATCGTTTGATTTTAATTGTTTGATTATGCTTGTATAATTACAATGGTTGTGGGCTAATACCCTCGGGTATTAGCCATCTTAATGAAAGTTCAATGTTTGGTTTGTTTTAAAATTGATTTCTTAATTTATCGTTGATTGTTTAATTTTGTTTATCACCTCATACTTGTTTATGTATACGAATATGCGACCTATCATTCAACTGGGTCTAGCGTTACGGACCAAGTAATCTAGATACCTGGATAGCTCTCCATATCGTGTCTTATATTACTGGACCAATAGGATCACAATTAACGTTCTATCTTTGTCTTTTGATTATGAGCTTAGTTGGACCGGTAGGTGACCCGTTTATGTTTCAGCAATCATGCTCTTAATTAACTGATAAAGATTGGAATAGTGAACTACAAGTATATAAAACACCTTCAAACAATAAGTGGGTAAAGTCCCGTTGGGCTATAGTTTTAACAGGATCACCACTGCTTTAATTCTCTAAGACAGATTATAATTAAACTAAAGGATGCTTTATGCGAATGCATTAATTGTGACAGGATTAATTGTGTCTAGGTCTTAGGATGATGTCCCGTCCAAGTCTTAAGAATGATATGCCGCTTCGAGATAAGTAAATCATAGCACTAAAACAAACAAACCAGCATTGAACCGGATTTAATATGGCTAATATAGTTTTCTATCATTTGGCTTGTACCGCTTTTCTATCTTTTAATCTTCATCTTTTGTGTTTATTGTGTATTGAATTGGTATTTGTTTCCACCAAACCTGTGCCAGTCTCTCAGGCTGAATCCCCCATTTCATTAGACAACGTACATAGCATAGGTTTAACCAGTAAATAGACTAATTAAAATACTGATAGAATATAGGATTAAATTTCCACTCTTAGTGTTCGACACCCTACTTACCACGAACTCCATCTTGACCGGGTACACTGCTCGTTAAAGTGTTGTTTTAGGTTTGTCGGCTAAATATAAATGTAAAACTTGATAATCAAATAATTGACCCTACACGACATCACATCAGGTTTTTGGCGCCGTTGCCGGGGAGTGAAATAATTAAACCTTATTCTTATCAGTATTTCTAACCATTAATTTAATTTAGTTTAGTGTAATCTAATTATTTAAATTCTATTTGTATATATTCGCTTTGTGTGTTTAAATTGTCTGTTTTAATTCCCGTATTTAATTGTTTTAAATAGTATTCTGTTCTGACTGATCACCTGATACGCCGTATCCACCAGTTGGATACGACGTATCAAACCTTCTGATCAAGACAGCGTATTGAGTTTTACTGTCTAAACAGCGTATCTGTTTCAAGACAATACGGCGTATTCAGTAAACTCAATACGGTGTACTGATATTCAACAGACCCATACGGCGTATTCAAATTAATTGAATACGGCGTATTCGTCATCTGATACAGTAACAATAGTAAAACTCCATCTGTTTGATTTTATGCTTAATTCCTCTCATCAGGGCATATCCTACTGATTCGTTGTCATTTGTTTCAGGTAGTGCATGACAAGAAGTTCAACGAAGGAGCTACTCTCACCTTTTGAAAACCCAGAACATAAATTTCGCTCAAAAAGGAGGCTCTTCGATACACCTAGTCTCATAGAATCGAATTCACCTGAGTTCGATCACATTTTTGACATCAAAGAACAATCAGAGGAAGGGGAAAGAGAAACAATGACGGAAACGATGGAGCAGTATATGAGCAAAACTCGAGAAAATTACGGGTCGGGCGTTACTAGGCCTATGATCAACCAAGATACCCCCTTTGAATTGAAGGGGAAATTTCTTAAAGAACTTCATGATAATACTATTAGTGGCTTGGAACACGAAGATGCAAACGAGCACATCGAAAAGGTTCTAGAGATTGTTGACTTATTTCACATCCCAAAAGTAACTCAAGATCAAATCATGCTACGAGCCTTCCTAGTATCCCTCACTGGAGCTGCAAGTAGATGGCTAAGGAACCAGCCATCAGGATCAATTACAACCTGGGAGATCCTCAAGACTAAGTTTCTGAACAAATACTATCCACCTGCACGCACCGCAAAGAAAATGAAGGAAATCAGCAACTTCCAGCAGGAACCCGATGAAAGCCTTTTCCGCGCATGGGAAAGATTTAAAGAATTGCTGATGAAGTTCCCTCAACATTATTTGACCGACATGCAGGAAGTTATCTTGTTTTACAACGGACTCGATGTTCCAACTCGATAGATCCTGGACTCAAAGGGTGCCATACCTTCCAAAACTGTCGCTGATGCTAAAATAGCCATTCAAGTAATGGCTGAATACTCTCAGAAATGGCACAATGGAACATCTTCTAGGACCAGAAGTACTGAAACTTTTGATGGGCTTGCTGCTATCTAAGCCCAACTCAACAATCTTAGACGAGAAATAAAGAAAGTAAATGAGAAAGTATACGCTGCTCAGGTCGGATGCGAACTATGCAAAGGACCACACTATACAAAAGATTGTCCACAAAAGGAAGAAGGAAAATTTTTGGAAGAAGCCTACTATACATAATTCGGTGCACCCTATCAACCTGGAGGACAGTATAGAGCAGTAGGGCTAGGATTCTACCTACGAAATAATGGAAATTCTTCATATCCTGATCGGAGACCAAGCCTAGAAGAATCACTGACCAAATTCATGGCAGAATCAGCTAAAAGGCATGAAGAAAACTCGAACATAATCAAGGAGATCCGAGCTTCTACCGATATAGCCATAAGAAACCAAGGAGCTTCAATTAAGACCTTGGAAATACAAATCAGACAGATGAGCAAAGTCTTGCAAGAGAGAGGGTTTGGAAGCCTGCCCAGCTCTACGGAAACAAACCCTCGAGACCAAGTTAAATCATTAGCCAAATCTAGAGAGAGAAAGTGAGAGAAAAGCTTTCTAGTAAAAGAAAGTGTAACATGTAAAATGAAAATAACTAACCACCTCTTCCAAGGCATGGAAGAGGCTTATATAGTAGCTTACAAAATCAGCCTTTAGGCTATGGTATGGGCTTACACGTTAGGCTTTATAACCTGACCTATTACCGAACATTACATATTAAACGTTAAACTACGAGCTATAATAAATGGTACAATATACGGGGTGACCGAGTCTTTTTTTAATCAATTCAATGTAATCTTTCGAGAAAGGGTCTAATGATCTATTCAACACCAAAGTCTCTCCCATAAGCCTAGCCTCTAAATCAAGTTCCATTCTTTCTCTCAAACTTAGCATGTAGACCCTCTTAATTATACTACTAGTAGGTTTAACCCTTTTGAAAATAATCTTTTCTTCCCTAACCCTCAAAGTAATATTTCTTTTGTAAACATCAATCTTAGCATGGGCGGTAGACAAAAATGGTCTTTCGAGGATCAAGAGCACTTTGATATCCTCGGGCATATCAAGAATTATAAAGTCTATTGGGAAAGTAAATTTACCCATTCCTACTAGTACGTTTTCAGCTATTCCTTTTGGATATTTCACAGTCCTATCTGCCAATTCCACCATTAACCTAGTGTGAGCTAATTCGCCTAATCCTAAGTTAAGGTAGGTCGAGAGAGGCATAACACTAATGCTAGCTCCTAAGTCAACAAGGGCGTTGTCAAAGCAAAAATAATTAATAAAGCAAGGTAAAGTGAAACTCCCTGGGTCTTTCTCCTTTCGGGGTATGGTGTTATTGATAAGTGAAGCTCCATAAGCTTTTGTGAATTTTGGTCCATAGTTCCCCTCATCTTTACAGTAATGATCCTCCAAACGACCAGGAAAAGGAACCGTCATTTGTCTTGGCTTGTAAAGCAAAGTTCTGTCCTGTCTAGTGGATACGACATATTTGGTAGTTCAAATACGGTGTATCGAATTTGAATCAGTTTCAATAGTGGTTGAAATCGACTTGACTTGGTCTCTCGGGTTGGTTTCAATTGAGCTTGGTAGGCTTCCAAATCCTCTTTCCTGTAGTACCTTGCTCATTTGCCCGATTTGAATTTCTAAGGTTTTGATCGATACTCCTTGGTTCCTTATGGCAGCATCTGTCGAAGTTCAGATTTCTTTGATCAATTTAGAATTTTCTTCATGTCTCTTTGCTGATTCACTCATGAATTTGCTTAGGGTATTGATCCGCTCGGACTATACCTTAAAATACATATAATATAATAAAATATCAAATATATAGTAAGGATAGTCTAGAGGCAGAGTCATGATGAAGTGTGTAATTTGTGAATGTGGTTGTTAACTAAATAATGAAGAACGGTAAATAGTTTCAAAAGAAAATAAGTTTTCTCTTTGAATGAGCACTGAAGGGGTTTTTTATATACAAAAAGACACAATTACCCTTTCATGTGCACGTCACATGTCCAACTTAACGGTCAAACTAACAGAAAAATTGGTCAAGGGATCAAACCCGATACGGGTCACAACCACAGGGAGAAGATCCGTTAAAAATAGTTTCTAGGGACTAATTCCGTTAAACCCAACAAACCATAAGGACGATTTATGCAATTAACTCTTGATGTAATATTAAAGTTTTATAAAGATATGAATGTAAATGCTTAATTTATTTAAAATTCAGCCATTAAAGTTTTATTAATTACCTTTTTTTAAGTTTTTGTTTGTCACAAATTTGACACATATTTTTATGTGTTTTTTTTCTCCATCAAATTATTCCACAAAAATTTCAATTTTGACTAAATTGAATTCAATTTGGACTTCTTTTAACCAATGAGATCGCACGATTTTGCATACGTGTCAAAATCAAGAGACCTGATTGGTCTAGATTTTTTTCTATAAGATTGTTTTGCTAAGAAAACTCCAAATTGATGTAACTTTTTTGTGCAATACGTAGAAGGGGGTGAATACGTTTCTGTTTAAAAACTTTAAATCTTTTGTATCAAATCGCCATTCAAGTTAGATGTAATATGAGAGGTCTCGATAATAGATTTATAATAACAAGGGCATATCTTAACAATACAAGCACAACCACAATATTAACTACAAAGTACTACACAATCACAATTAACACAATATACGCAACTATCCACACAATCATGAACACAATGCAAATATAAAAGTAAAACGATAAATGTAAATAAAAGCGTAAAGAGATAGGTAAAAAGAAATGCAAACCGGACACGATGATTTATAGTGATTCGGTCACGAAGCTCCTCTCCGCCCTACTACACTCCCCGAGTACCCAACTCGATGGTTACTTCACTAGTCAACAAGCTCCCTTCATGGCGGAGAAAACCTTACAAATTGCTTACATTGTTTTCCGACACTAAGCTAGGTGTCGAGTTCTTCTTCGGGTACAACCAAACCCGTTATGTTTTATGGCTCAACATAACAAACCTTGTGTTTTAAGGCCTAAACACATAAACCGTGCCGCTTATATTATTTTTCGACACTAAGCTAGATGTCGAGTCCTAATCTTAGCTAGAACCAATCTATCACCCACACTTGTATTTTGAGGACTAAAATACTAACCGGATCTCACACTTATGTTTCGAACTAACACACTAGCCAGATCTAATTACTACTAAAGATTGAAAGACATGGACTTGATATATATGTAACAAATGTTACAAATGGACTAACTTGACTACATAACTTCGTATCTTGACGATGATGAAAGTTCTTCTCTTGCACTTGAGGAAAGAAAGAATGGATAGAATATTAGATCACATTTAAACAAGATTAAACAAGTTAAATGATCAAAGATGTAGAGAGATGTAGTGAGATTTAGAGAGAGAAAGAACTGAAAGAAATCTATGCAAAAGGGTTGCCAAAAATGCTAGGAACAGTCCAGTATTTATAGACAAAGGAGGGGAGCGTCTTTACTGTAGATGCTCCCACGGTCCTAGATATATCTGGGAGCCGTTCTCCCTATATGGTGTCGTCCTAGTGGACGCTCTCATTTCTCTTTTAGTGGGAATGTTTATCTGGTGCATTTTTGTCCTTTTTGGGGAGGGAAACCAGATTTAAATATTTTATTAATTAAATAAAACATTTCCTTATTAATAAAAATATTTTGTATATTTTTATTTTTATAAAAAGGTTTTATTGCATTTGTAAAAATGTAAGGTTTAAAAGATAAAAGGTTTATCTTTGATCATCCTACAAGTTTAATGTTTGTTTGTACGTACCTTATGTGATTTACATCGGGTGCAAACAGATGTCAGTGTTGATGCAGACTTGAGACGTCGAGAGATGTTAATGCATGTATGCATTGATAATTTGTGATTACTGGTACTTTGTGCACTTTACGTTGCGTATTACAAGTTACATGTTTGTCATCACCAAAACATAAAGAGACCGTATAGATTAAATATTATAATATTTGCACTAACAATCTCCTCATTTTTGATGATGACAAAATATGTAAACTGTAACTCATAGTAAAGTTTGAAAGTTACTCGTTTACACTCCCCCTACCTCCCCCTTTTTGTTCGAAACAAAAATGCACCCGCATGATTTCTCATCACCAAGGAAGCGCTCCGAGTATATAGGTTGGTTAGGTTAGAATAAGGTAGATGCTCCAAGTATATAGGTTGGAGGTATGAGAAGAAGGTAGGTGCTTTGAGTATATAGGTTAAAGGTATGAGAAGAGGGTAGGTGATCCGAGTATATAGGTTGGAGAAGATGTGAGAAATAAAGGTTGAAAGTGATTTTGTGTTTCTTGGATAGTTTAGACAAGGTCATGAGAAATGAGAAGTAGACATGAGAAGAAGATAGGTACTTCAAGTATATAAGTTGAAGGTATGAGAAGAAGATTTGAAATTTAAAGGTGATTTTAAAGTGGAGGAGGTGAAGTATTAGAATAAGGATGAAATCTTTCATGTATTTGAACGATACCTAATCCTAAATCTTTATTAAAGGTGAGCTTGCATCATCCCAGTGAAGTTTTCTATTATCACGGTTTAACCAACTCCTTGATATTTACTCACATATCTTCGAGCTCGCTCTTGCTTATTGAACCCTCATGATAATTACACTCCTTGTATATTGACTCTAGCAGATCCATGGATCAAATAATATTACCATCAGTGCTCAATGTTTTGATGATTGCAAATATAAATGAGTAGAACTCTTACAAGGGCTCCCCCTTGGTGTATGCCCCCACTTGTTTGGGGCACCAAGGAATTAAGATATGGATGCGTGCTACAAAACAAAGTTAGTAGACAAGTGCACATATATATAGCAAGACATTAGCGGGGAATTAGACATGCACTTTTAGGTGTTATTATTCTAAAGTATAACACTTTGAAAGAGAATTAAAAACTAGACACATGCAATCATTATTTTTAAACTCAACAATCTAAATGATGAAATAAAAAGAATCGAGACGTATGTTTAAGGACTAAGATTCGACCTACTTTTAATAAACGAGAATGGGATTCGTTTATTGATTGACACACAAATATTATGAGAATGACTCTTTAAAGGTAGACGAATGTCACTTAATATCTTGGCGAGATATGCCAAAATATATACTTTAAAAGGATAAAAAGAAAAATAAGATAAGGATGGAGACGATATGCTCTTGGATGTGAATGAAAATGATTCCATAGAGCTAAAAAGTAGGGAAGGATGAGCGAGACTAAAGAAGGAAGGTGTTGACAAGCGATTGTCAGAAATGATTTATATATCAATTGCACTAACAATTGATGTGCATGTGATCCTATCGAGACAAAGGTTGATGATTGGGAATTTAAAGGTTTGTTTGGTGTTTTGTTGGTTGCCAGTGTTGTGGAACAAAGGTGGGTATGTGAAATGAGGTGGTAGTTCTTTCATGGTGGAAGAATAATGAGAGACGCAACAATGTGGTGACTCAATAACACTTGAAGATTGAATATCTTCTTTATACGATTCACAACCAATGATAGAAGTGTTATTGAGTTTTCCACAACTGGAACAATTCCAATGATATATCTATTATAAAACGTATTCACCCTTAAGTTTCGTTTAAAAACTTTAGATCTTTCGTATCAAATAACCAATCAAGTTTGATGCCATATTGTTGGTCCCTTTAGGTCTGATTGGCTAGTTTTAGATTTGGATGCCTTAGTCTTAGACCCAAATGTGTGTTTTGAAGATTGTTTTCTTCTAAGTCCACTACTAGCTCTAGGATTTTTGCCTTAGGGAACCTTCTTCTTAGAATGTGAGGAGGTTTTGGGAGCTTTGGGAACCACAGGCACATCTGTTTTACACATGGCTAGCATGTGGTCTGTGAAGAGAGGTCTTTTAGGTTGGTTTGGCTTCAGTGCCCAGTTGAGAACACTGCAGACCTGAGTGGGGTGTATAGTGAGTTCTTCATTGTCATATTTAGGCATCATGTATTCCAGTAAAAGGGATATAAACCTAGGATAGGGAACAACCTTTTCCTAGTTTTCTTGTTTTTTTGGGTAAAAGGGAAACATCCCTGGTAAAAAATATTACTCTAAAAAACAGTTAAGAACAATGGAATGTGGCTGAGATACCACATTAACCTCAAGCGAAAACAAGCTTGAACAACCTCTAAACTACTTGAGACATGCCCCAAGCATCTTTAAAACATAAAATACTATAACAATCGCTCCAATAGGAAAGAACCATCTCATGGTGCATAAAGCCATAACAACATTTCGCTGCCACACTAAACATATACTGCGACCAGCAAACTTCCAAGACAACTTCAAGTCATGAGCTCTCAAAACTCTTTGCATGATGTACCACATAGAGACTAATGATGAAAAGATCGCATAAGCGAATTAGGCAGCTGCCACACATGAAATAACCGCTGGACATTAGACGTCTTCTTAAAAGAACAAGACATCAACTTCAGCTAAACCGTACCCTTAATAAGCTCACAAAGCTGATCTTGGGTTCTCGATGTCTTCTTAAAGAGCTTATAGTTACGTTCTTGCCATATGAAGTAACAAGAAGCCGCAAAGACAAGCTTAAGAGCAACACTTCTAGCTGATTTCATTTTCGCTAATGAAATCCATAATAGAGTTAAGGTCTGAAGGAACACCATGCATGCGCGTGAGACGCTTCAAAGACTCCCAAACCTGAAACAAGAAACGACACTCAAAAAACAGATGCTCATGAGTATCCGGTTGCAATTCACATAGCGGGTATTGTAACAGTTTAAGTTAGAGTTACAACTAACATCCCAATGCCTTAGCATATCTTGAGTTTTTAACTTCCGTTTGATAACCAACCATAAGTGAATAGCGTGACGGGGTATCTGATGATTGAACCAAACAACATGGAACCACTCAATCTCATTATTCCTTGGGCGAATACACTCCCACACGGCTGCAACAGAGAAACCAACATCCACATTTTGACGATTTAACCAAGTAAGATGATCAGCAGTATTCGTCAAGGCAGGAACCACCATATTAGCTAGAGGAGGGTATTTAACAAGCCATTCATTAGGCCATGCCCACGAACCAACCATAATAACATCCGACACTCTAGCATCAAGCCGCAAACCAGCTCTATAAATGTCTCTATTCGAAATCAGATTTGATAGGGGGCTCGCCTCAATCCAGTTATCAAACCATGCAAACGTATTTTTCCCATCCCCAATTCGAGACCAAATGAATGGACGAACCAAGGACCGCACTTTCAAAATCTTTCTCCACCCCCAAGACATATTACCACGAAGCGGGATATCCCAAAAAGATCTCCCATTCAGTTTATATAAATGAACCCATTTCACCCATAAAGATTCTTTATTCATGATAATACTCCAAATATGAGAAGAGATTAACGCCTTGTTGAACACTTCCAACCTTCGAATACCCAAGCCTCCTTCTTTTTTGGGCAAACAAACAACTTCCCAAGCGACCTTAGCTTTACCTCTTTTCATCTCGCCTTGGCACCATAAGAACCCTCTTATAACTTGCTCCAAGTCATGCATAAGACTAGACGGAAGAATGAAAACCGACGCCCAATACACATGCATTGAACCAAGCACCGAACGAATAAGCTGAGTTCTACCCGCAAAAGAAAGGACTTTGTTTTTCCAATCATTGATCCTTTTTTTAATCCTTTCCATAAGCTCCGAACAATCACGGTACACAAGCCGAGAAGGAACTAAAGGAACACCTAAATGTTTAACTGGAAGCGTACCTTCTTCAAACGGGAGAATACTAAGGATTCTGATCTTGACATAATTCAACACATTGCATAAATAGGCCGTACTTTTAGGTAAGCTAGGAGTTAAACCCGAAGCATTTTTGAATTCTTCCAAAGAATCCATAATTACACGAGCTGAATTTTCATCCCCATGAGCAAATAAAAACAAATCATCGGCGAAACAAAGGTTTATAATATTAAGCTTAGAACAATATCGATGATAGGTAAACCTATTCGACTCACGAGCCCTACGATTCAACATCAGCGTCAACACTTCCATTACTAAAGTAAATAAATAAGGAGAAATCGGATCACCTTGATGCAAGCCTCTCATTCCTTTAAAGAACCCGTGA
>BQNB010136441.1:5296-18000 GCA_026074375.1 Tanacetum coccineum
CGCTGCCGGAGAGTGAAGTTGTTTAGTCTTTATTTTTATTTAATATTTTGGCTTTAATCTTAGATTAACTTAACCCTTAGAATTAGTGTAATTTAGATTAGTGTAAAATTCTGTATATTTGTTTTTAATTATTTGCTTTGTTTATGTGTTTATTTTGTTTGTTTAATTGTTTTCTATACATTGTTCTGGTCGATTACCAGATACGGCATATTCACCTTTATTGGATACGGCGTATCAAACTTTCTTTACCGATACAGCGTATTCATTCAGCAGACTGATACGACGTATTCAAATT
Organism: Tanacetum coccineum; assembly: GCA_026074375.1. Taxonomy (NCBI): domain Eukaryota; kingdom Viridiplantae; phylum Streptophyta; class Magnoliopsida; order Asterales; family Asteraceae; genus Tanacetum; species Tanacetum coccineum. The sequence continues at coordinate 5,592 of BQNB010136441.1, forward strand.
CATTGAATACGGTGTATCGATCATCTGATACAACAACTGAAAGAAGCTTTTTGTATTCGAACTTCGAGCTTATATTTCTATATATATGCCTTTTTCCAAACTGGTTCTACTAATGATTTTATGGTTATTTTTAGTAACAATGACAAAGGTGATTAAGGAAGAGTTCGAACAACTTGGGCTACTCAAAATCAGTGATGATTTGTTCACTTATGACACACAGCTGGGGATGATCTTCAATGAATTTAACAGATTAAGCGGAATTAATAACGACTTGTTTACTTATGAAATTGAAGTTCCTAAACCTACCTCATGTGATGAACAACAAACCAGTAACCCAACACATAATGATATCGGGGAATATAAATGGAAAATGAGTTATGAAGAGTGTGAAAAGATTTATGCTGAAGCTGTAATCTTCATCAACAAAAGACTGGTGAGGCTTATTGATGTAATTATGGAACAATGGCCGGACCTCAAATATGGGAATCATGAGACAATGAATAAAGATGTCAAGAAAGGGGTAATTGATACATGGTTGATCAGAAGTTATAAGCTGCAATTAGAAAAATACTTAGAGATTAAGAAGCAAAGAGACACATATGCACGTGAAGTTGATACGGAATACAACCCATCTAACTTGGTTTTCGCTGAATGGCTCGCCTCAAAATTTTACAACCATTTGGAGATGGATTGGTACACCAAAAATGCATTATGGGTATACTGGATGAGAGGGGGTGATGAGGCGATACTTAGCGACGAGGAGGTTTCAGATCTTAAAGACAAGAATAATAATGATGAACACAAAATCGCTAAAATCTTCAGGATAGAAACCAACCTATTCGACTACGAAAGACCATTGTGCACATAATTCAAAGAGTTTAATTATCTTCTCAAGGTTGATACGAAATTATTTACTCATGATATTGAAAGAACTAAGAGTTATGAAAATTATAAGAGCGAATGAAATAACGAAGATAATGAACCATGGTCCAAAAATGGAGTACAATATGAAATATGTGATCATATTTGCGAACCTTTCCATTTCAAAAATGGAAAAGCTAAATGGCCCACTTGCAATTTAAATTAAGATGGATTCTGCAACGGAGGAGAGTTACCAGGAATGGTTCGAGTCGGTTATATGACATATTTTCAAGACTATGAATGGTACGATGAGTTAGTGGACGAAAATTTGAAAGAATAAGCCCTAAAGCAAAAAGCCATTTATGAAAAATCATGGGGTGATGCAAGTAAAAGTGTAATAATTTTTTACGCATGGTTAAAGAGGTCTTTCGGAAATTTCCACGAACTCGATTATGAACTATTGGTAAAGCTTCAAGATTATTGGTGGAAAGTAAACGATCATGAATGCTCACCATTTTTTAATTGGAGGGATCACATACGAGGACCATACGCAAAACTTCATTACTACCTATGATCCTTATCTTTATATTAATAGTATATTCGGTATGAACGATAATGCAAGTAGCATGAGTAATGTTAAGGAGGAACAACGTAATGAAAGATGCAATTTGTTTGATAATACCGCTCGTGATGCACCGGTGTGCGAAATTAGAAGGTTTGAGATGATCAAGTATTCATTTGGACAAGATGAAGAGTATGTTGCTATAAAGGAATGTGAATACAATGATTTGACAAGGCAATGAAGATGCATTCCGAACATACCAAGAAATATTTCATAGCATGGACGAAGGATGGGTGGTAACAAGAGCCAAATAAACGGAAGCTAAAGAAAAAGTCTAACTTAAAGACTTCACTGAAAAGAAAAGTGCTTCCCGAGAGACAACCCAAACAGTTTTTATCTATTTTTTTATCGAGTTTGTCTTCCCAGACATCAATACGGCGTATCCGCTCCATACCATACGACGTATTGAATGTTTGGAGGTTATCAGTCCTTTATTTTTGCATATTTAAAACATTATTGTTAGTTATTTCAATACGGCGTATTCATTATATGATACGACGTATTCAGCAGAACTAACCCGTATATATACTTTTTACAGGTTTCTCTATGCGGCGTATCCAGGTTTTTTAGATACGACATATTGGTCTCATGTACAGTTTATTTTTATTATTTTTATTATTAACCATAGGATACCCGAGATAGGATTGCATGGTTTTCCTATATTTTGCACAAGACCAAGCTGGAAAGAAATCGACAACGTTGGTGAAGTATCGAGCATTTGGAATTCTTGCTCATAAAATCAACATGGAGAATCTACCGAGCAAATATTAGGGGAGTTTCTCGGTCTAATTATTTTAATTTCCCATTTTTAATGTTTTATCTATACAACGAGGACGTTGTATAATTTAAGTGGAGGGTGGGAATTAGAACGTTACTTGTCCTATTTTTCACATTAGAATGCTTAAATTATGCTTAAATTTCAAAAATAAATCAAGCATACTTTTGAGAAATTACTGGTTACATAACCTGCACATTTAACCCTTATTAGATATTGTGAATATTTAGCCTTATTCGTTTCCAAATGTTTACCCAAATCTCACAAAAATATGAGTGTGCCGGTGATGCTGTAGACTTTAGAACTTGGCTTGTTCGAGACCACAATAATGAGTACTACGGATTTAGATAGAGTAACTTGTTTAAATTGGTAAATTTCTAGGATTACACCCAAAAAGCCTATATATGTTGTGATATTAACTAATTACACTGGTTAGTTAACCCCCATATAAACCATTTGTTTACTCTCATTTCAAGAGTAAAATACCCTTAGAAAGACCAGTAGAGCCAATCCTTTAGGATAACACCAATGTTTGTTTCGTTACACCTTTACACCTTAGCCTACCCTGTTAGATTAAGTCCATTTATCAGTTGCTAGTTACTTTAAATGTAAAGTATGTATTTCTTGTGTCTTGTATCATTTTCTATCTCTGGTATGGTTGGGAAATTGCACATCGCAATGGGAATGTAAAAGTAGTTAAACTCATGTATTTTTACAACCATCACAATTATTGGTATGTCTGAGTATGAAGAATTATGGAAGATATTATCCGGAGCTATTATGATCGTGAAGATGGTGAAATTACACCGAGATTTGTAGTTTAGTATTCTAATAAAAAAAATTAGAAAATTGCTGCAAAAAGGAGGAGGAAGTTTTTATAGTCGGTTCGTTAAAGCTTAAACCGATGGTATTATTTGAAGGATCGATTATTCGTTGATAAGATGTAAATTTTTGTATAAAGTGGTAGATATCACCATTTGTCTTTGTAAAAGTATGTATAGTATAGATGATTGGGAAGTTGACTGTTACGGGAATGCCAACTTAGGTTGTTGATCTATGATCAAGATGTTTGTATATATTTCTAAGTCTTTATCATGGTAACGGTCACGAAAGTATCTAGCAACTTGTACCTTATTTGTTTTGGACTTAGTCTATTTGTTTTGTAATTTTTAGAGTAAACTACATTTTTGGTCCATATGGTTTACCGGGTTTAACACTTTTGGTCTATTTTTCAAAAATCTTACGGATCCACAACAAAACCCGACAACCCATTTCACTTTTGGTCCAATTTTAACTGAGTCGTTAAATATGTCCGTTAACCCCTTTTTTGTTTATTTTATTATTAAAAGTTGAGGGCAAAAAGGTCTTTCTATTATCCTTATTTACTTACTACTACTTTATAACATATTTAACTGCCTTTTTTAGTCAAACATAAACACAAACACAAACACACTAACACATAGTTAAGAACACACACTCATGGTACGGTGTAGAATATGTCGATCACCAGGTGTAATCAAGACATCCTGGACACCAGGCGTTTCTTTTGTTGTTCTAAAAGAGTAAGGATTCAATTATTGTTTTTTGTTGTTTAATCAATTTTACCTAATTTTTCAAATTTCTTTAATTATGGTACAAATTATGGGATTATTGATTGGTTTGATCCACCAATGTGTTCGTGCTGTACAAATTATTCCTGGGTTGTTAAGAACAATAAATGAGCTACAAGAAACAATTGCTCATTATCGTGCTCAAGAAACAAATGTTGAAAACCATGTTGAAGCAATTGCACATTATCCTGCTCATGCCCCAAATCTTGAAAACCATGCTGATTATCAAAGGGAAGCAAGAAGGATGAAGATATTGTTAGTCTTAAGTTGGTTGGTTTAAATGTATTTTTATCTTGTCAATTGAATAGCTGAATAGCTGTTAGGGTTATTGAGTTGGTCTGGTAATTAAATGAAGATGATTTGGTAGTTGTATGTAATGTTAATGTATGACTTTTTTTAAGCCTGCAATGTATGACTTTCAATGAATGTATGGTAACTTTTGTGGCAATGTATGACTTTTTAAGCCTGCAATAGTAATGAATGTTGACAACAAATAAGTGTTTAAAAACATACAATGTCAAAGTAGAAAATGGATACCAAAAGCTTGTTATACCATAATCAAACATCCAAAGTACATTACTAAGTGCATTACATAACATCAAATGACTAGAAACATAAGTCTGCAAACAAAAGACTGGAAACTTTACGACTAGAAACATAAGTCTGTAAACAAAGGACTACAAACATAAGACTGCAACCACAAGACTCTTTCCATCCATTTCACTTCACTTCTTCTGCTTACCTTTGGCATTTAGAACAACCTTCTTATTTTTTGCAGCACTTGGTTTTGGAGCAACCTTCCTCTGAGTTGCTACAGGCCTTGGAGAAACAAACTTTGTCTTTGAAGGTGATAACCTATTTGCAGTTGACTTTGTAAACTTATAAGATTATGAAGCCCGAGTAGAAGATTGTAGGGCTTGTGCAGTTGTCTGTATAGGTTGGGTAGAAGATTATGGGGCTTGTGTAGATGCCTGAGTAGTTGTCTATGAAGGAGCTTGTGGTGGGGCTTGTGAACCACTTGCAAAGCCTTTTTGTCTTTGTCCCTTGCAAGATCTTTTGTTATGCCCTTGTTGTCCACACTTGAGACATGTAACAGTCTTCCCAGCCCTACTTAATCTGCCCTTTTTGACCAATCAATCATATATCTTAGTTGCACTCTTTCTTCTCTTCTTTGGAGGTCTGCCTATTGGTGGTTTGTAATTTGGTGGAGTGAGTGTGATTGGGTTATCTGATTCAAGCCACATATCAGGTCCATTACAAGGATTAATTTTGTAACTATACATCTCTTCCCATGTTTTCAACCAGTATGTCTCATGAACCCATGACTCAGGGATGCCAGGTTCTAACCCATTGCTTGCCATATTCCAAATGGCAGCTACTTCATGCTTGCAAGGCATGCCAGTGATTTCCCATTTCTTGCAAGCACAACTCCTCAATGTGATGTTTACCACACATTTATCTCCATGTGGACCTGTTGTGTCATACAAGTCTCCTCCATTCCATATAACCTTATATTGAGCAGCATCTTTCTTAATGGAATTGAATACTTTAGTGGCATTAGGTGTTAGTGGCCCAACACTCTTCCCAATTACCCCTTGCACTATGACAATCCTTTTCATGAGATATTCTCTAATAAACTCTAAACAAGTTCTTATAGGTTTATCTTTGCCATTTAAGAGTTGCCTATTTAACACTTCACACATATTATTCAATAAAACATCACAATCGGGTCTGCCTGCAATACAGATAACAACCAACATTCAAGGACAAACCTACCAGTTCAGTTACTAATCTAACATTTAGAGACAAACCTAATCTAACATGAAATAACATATGAGGTATACTAAGATTTAAATGAGTAAACATACCAGAAAAGTAAGACCTAGCCCAATGCTGAGGTGGAATTTCCTTAAGCCATTCATACATTTCCTTGTTGAATTTCTTGATTTCTTCCATATTCTTGCCAAACCTTTGAACTGTTGTAGCTGTTGCACATCTCCATAAGAGGTCCTTGTACTGTTCTCCCCTCCATTGTAACTTCATGTTATCATAGATATGCTTTAAGCAGTATCTATGTTCAGCAGCTGGGAATGTTTCTTGCAATGCAGGTATTAAGCCCTAAAATAATGTTATAAAACTGTAAGTATGCATACAATTATTTACAAGATTATTACAACAGTAAGATAGTTTAAAAGTTACCTTTTGCCTATCTGATATGAAGGTGAAGTTGGAGTTTCTGAACAGCTCCAAGTCATCTCCAAGACAATCCAAAAACCATAACCAGGAATCCTTTGTCTCAGACTCCACCACTGCATATGCTAAAGGGTATATCCCATTATTTGGATCTACCCCAATAGCAGTTAAGATCTGTCCTGGATATGGTCCAGACAAGAAACAACCATCTAGACCTAAGAGATCTCTTTTCCCAGCTTTAAACCCATTCTTTAAAGCACCTAAGCATATGTAAATCCTTTTGAATTGTCTTGTTTCACTTGCTACATCAAAGCATCTTTCAACATCAATCTTAATGGTTGTATCTGGATTTTTTTCTTTCAATTCCAATGCATATTGTCTCAACTGTGCATACTGCTTCACCCAATCACCAATAACTCTTTCTTCTGCCATTTGTTTTACCATAAATACCTTCATATCAGACATACCTAATTCATATTTCCTTTGCAATTGGTCCTTCAAGGCAGATATTGGAACCTTAGGATTTGGTTTTATGGTTTCCTTCACTTCTTTAGATAGAAAAGATGCAGTGCACTTTCCAACTGTTCTTGATTGCAGGCAAGTGTGATTATCATTAAATATTTTCACCCACCAAGTTTCAGCTTTATGTGACTTAGAGCAGTGTAGTAGCCAGGGACACTTAATACTATCTTCAACTGTCTCTTTCTTTTTTGTCTTCTTATTAGAGCCACTATCAAGTTTGGGCTTATCACATACTGGCCCACTATCAATTGGACCATTATCACCTAGCCCACTAGCACCTGGACCATTACCAAAAACAGGAACAAGCCCTCTACACTCTGCTCTCATCCTGATCTTATCATTCCTAGTGAAATACAACTGCCTTCTTTGCTCTACAGAAATCCTAGATACCATTACCTTGATCAATTGTTTGTTAGCTAAAGTCTGACCAACATAGAAGTTTTCAGTGTACATTTGACCATCTACTGGCCTATGTGCTTTAGCTAACTTCTTCAATGCTTTTTTTCTTTCACCCTCATTGTCATCTGACTCTGTTTCACTATCAAAATCTTCTAAGTCTACTTCTTCATAATCAAATGGGGGAGGGACTTAAACTTCTTCCTCATTACATTCAACCCATTCAACATTCCCATCTGTGTGTTTTCTAAAGTCAGCCATGTCTACATCAACATCTTCAATCCTATCCTCATCCCCAACATCAAAATCACTATCATCACTGTCCTCACTATCCTCACTAGCTACACTAGAATATGTCCCATCAACTTCTTCTATAACCATAGGTCTTTTACCAATATTTAATCCACTAACTCTAGCATTTGATCTACTAGGTCTATCATTATCAACGTTCTTATCTGGATAACTAAATAAAGGATCAAATTCATTGTCAATAACTCTCTCGATACGCCGTATCGACCAAATTCCAGACAGTATAAATAGAAAACCTAAAAACGGGTTTTCAGTGTGCTTGATCATATTTTCGATACCTTAACCACAAAAGTCGATTTTCAGAAGACAAGAAGAGCAGAAGAGGTCAAGCAAAGCTACTAATTCCATAGGAAACACCTTGTAATCTCCTATACTCTAGTAATCGTTCGATTTTTGGTATCATTCGTTTAACTCGGTTAGTTTACATTGGTTGAAATTATTACTTTTGTATTGCTTACAATGATTAAGGGCTAATACCCTTGGGTATTAGCCATGATTATGAAGATTTGAATGTTTGGTTTGTTTATATCGAATGCTTAATTTATCGTTGATTGCTTGTTTATGTTTATCAATTCATACTTGTTTACGTGCTTTTGAATGCGAACTAGCATTCAACTGGATCTAGTGATACCAACCAAGTTAGCTAGATGTCGGGATGGCTCTCTATATATTGATTTATATATCTAGAACAATAGGATCACATTTAATGCCCTATCTTTACCTTTGGGATATGTGAACAAGTTGGACTAGCAGGTGACCTAGGATCAACAAATAACGTACTGATTCCTTTGGTAAAAACTTAGACAGTGGACTACTAGAATATAAATTGCCATTAAGCAGTAAGTGAGTAAAGTCTCTATGAGATAGGGTTTAATAAGATCACCATTATTAATCACCTAAGATAGATTATAATCAACAAATAGGATGCTTTATGTGGATGCGTTTAATTGTGACAGAATTCTATGTGTCTAGGTTTTAGGAAGAAGTCCCCCCTAAATCTTGGAATGATATGCCGCCTCGAGATAATCACTCATTGCACTAAATAAAAAACCAACATTTTAATTGGATTAATCATAGTTAATACAATTTTCTATTATTTGGCTAGACCGCTCTTCTATCTTTTGTTTATCTGCTTGCGCGTGTTATTGTGTTTTAAATTGATCTAAGTTACCACAAAACATGTGCTAGTCTCTCAGACTGAACCCTCCCCCCATATCCGTTAGAATTAGGATTAACATAGGTTTAGCGTAGGTTTAACATAGAATAGAATTAACATAGTTTAAATTAACTTAGTTTAGTTAACCAAAATATTGATAGAATAAAAGATTTCGTTCTCATTCTTAGTGATCGACACCCTACTTCCTTATGAAACTACATCTGATCGGGTACACTGCCCGTTAAAGTGTTGTTTTTGGTAAAGTCGACAAAATATAATTGTAAAACTTAATAACAAATAAATACCTAACCACGAAGACACAATCACGAGTGATCCGAACACTCTTGTAGAACTCGAGAACAAATAGAGGACAAATTTGTTCGTCGATATCCAAGAGATAATCAAATGTAATGGCAGAAAAGATTTGGCGAATGTTGAAGTCATCAAGGTAGGATGAGGTTATGACACGTCCTTTGGTATGTGCTTAATTACACATACCATTTTCCATTCTAAACGGACTTAAATGACTAAAAACATACCAAAAATACATTGTCATAAGTAACATGATATACAAGACAATATTCACACAATCATAAGCGCAATGCAAGTGTAAAGGTAAAGCGGTAAATGTAAAGACATAAGTAAAGAGAAAGGTAAAAGAAAATGCAAACCGACATGATGATTTATAGTGGGTCGGTCATGAAGCTCCTCTTCGCCCTACTCTACTCCTCGAGTATCCAACTCTAGAATTACTTCACTAATCAACAAGCTCCCTTTCGGCGGAGAAAACCTTATACCAATGCTTATATTATTTTCCGACACTAAGCTAAATGTCGAGTCCTAATCTTAGCTAGAACCAATCTACCACTTCACCAAAGTATTTTAAGGCCTAAAATACTAACCAACCCACAATCAACCCATCCAAATATATATACATCATTTGGATCTACACACTACTAAAGATTGGAAGACATGGACTCGATCTATATGTAACAAATGTTACAAATGGACTAACTAGACTACATAACTTCGGATCTTGAAGATGACCGAAGTTCTTCTCTTGCACTTGAGGAAAGAAGGAAATGATAGAAGATTGGATCACATTTAAACAAGATTAAACAAGTTAAATGATCAAATGTTTAGAAAGATTTAGTGAGATCTAGAGAGAGAAAGAACTGAAAGAAAATCATGCAAAAAGGGTTCTGAAATCAGTTGGAGATAACCCACTATTTATAGGAGCTGAAAGCTGACAGTCTGGCAACGGCGGTCCCGGCGGTCCCTTATATATAAGGGGGCCGCCAGGCCTATAAGGGGGCCGCCGCCTAGACTCCGCTCCCTTTTTTGTCTTTTTGTGGGGAATGTTGTATCTGGTATAGAAGCTTCCATTTTGGGGGGAAAACTAGATTTCAAATTTTATATTTAAAATAAAACATTTGTTTTAATTAAAAAGTATTTTGTTGTTATTTAGTTTTTGTGAAAAAATACTTTTGTAGAAATGTAATGGTAAGAAAAAAATATTTTTCTTTGGATCATCCTACAAGTTTTAATTTGTTTGTACATTACCTTATTATTTACATACAGGTGCAAACAATGTCAAGTGTGATGCAGACATTGAGACATTTTAACACAAATTTAACACCCCTAAATTTACACGCAGCGGAACCAACAAATTGGGTGTTAAATAAAAGTACAATAATCGCAAGAAAAAATGAACGACTCAACGAGACGTTTTAAAACAAACAACCATTCCATTCCATTCATTCAGAGTTCAAAAGCGTAGTCCCAAGAGATCGTTACCATACATCATAACAGTTGGATATAAACAAATTAAAATTTGTTTTTCATTTAAGGAATGGATTTTTAAAATAATGCACAAAAGGTTAGCGCGAATCCTCCTCTTTATTGCCTCCAAGTCTCCGGACTTTAATTACCTGAGATGAAAAATGCTAAAAAGTCAACATGAGGTTGAGTGAATTTATAGGTTTTATAAGTAATAAATAGTTGAAAAAGGGTTGAACACAAGCATTATAATATTCATAAGCAACATATAGACTTGTTGATCAGACAAGCTAATAACCAACAGTTGCATTGAGCTCGCGACACCGATCCCATTGACGAAATCCATAATCAATTAATAATACAATGAATGCCCCCAGGCTAGGTATTTTCGTCAGATACCTACTTAAATCTCCATACAATATGTCCGTACATTGGGAGTGCTCACTTTCCGGATTCAAACTTCCCAAAAACCGAACCGGGTTGTCAAGCCCATAGCGCTATTAATTGTATGAGCGGCTACCCATCATAGGTAGTTGACGGCTCACGATTGGGGTCTTATGACGAAAGCTACTCAAGCAACAACATATATTCACATACGGGTCCAAGCATACAAGAAGAAAACTACTTGTGTTCGTTTTATAAAAACTAGCATGCATCTCCCTCGCGGGGTTTAAGAAAAATACTTGAAAAGCGAGGCTATGAACTCACTGTAAGTCAAATAAGCGATGAAGATCGAGAAGCTGAGTATATAGATCGAGAGAGATCACCAACAATCACCGACAACCTATAGGAGTGACGTGACTTAGTAAAATATAAAAGTAAAAACAATACGTAAGAAAATTTATCACGTATGGGATATGTTTCTTAGATATATGCGTGGCGTTGCATAATGACCTAACTAAAGTGGTTTTATTCTAATATATGACTAATAACCTGACCTTATAAGTAATTAAGCATACACTAAGTCTCATATATTAATTTTGGTCTCATTATCAAAATTGTGTACTTTGTATGTTTTTAGAAAAGACGTAAAAGTCCAGTTTCTGTTTTGACCTGTTTTTATGAGTGCATAACTATTAATCCGTAAGGGCTATGAATATGAGGTTTTCGCCCATGGAAAGCTATTTGAGTCTAGTTTCCAGAATGAAAAGCCTCATCTTCAGATTCTTAACCAATCAATGGGAATTAACCTTTTAGTGACTGACTACCCAAACAGAATGTTAACCAAATAAAACACTTTTACGGAAACGGTCATAAATCAAAATCTATAATAGTAACGAACGCGAGGCCAATTGATGGAGCTTCCCTATGATGTCTAGTAATAGTCCATGTTTTAAAATCCAAACTTTTAATTCAAAAACCTTGACATTAACACGTTTTCCAAACAAAGGTCCAGATTCGACCCGTTTTCGTATTTTGACCATATCTCACTCATCCGGAACAATTGGTTGAGCATCCAACTATCCCATAGAGCTGAGACATATATCTATCTACCTATACAATTTAATCACAGACCCCAAGCTAAATGTTTAGAGCTATGATACGTTTTAGCTACTGCCTCAAAACTGCCTCCATGAATCGCTTAGAAAACCGAACCAATACCCATCTAAAACACCATTCATGATCATACAATGCTACTATACATCATTTTAACATATCCCATATACATTAATCATAACTTTTATATATTAAAACATAATAAAATAAATCCATACTATGCATGTTTATAAAGTGAAAAATCAAGAATTATACAAAACCAAAATTAGGTCATAACCAAAATAGAGAATAAGATGCTCACAATGATTTAGAAAAGTAGATTATCAAAATCACAAAAACCCTTCTCCTTGACTCTTTATGGCTGTCGAAAATTATGACCCCAAACACAAAACCCTTATCTTGATTTTATTCTTCAATCTTGAATGTAGGTTTTTATAACAATGATTTTTGAAGTAGGTTGTGATTTAAAAGGTGAAGTTTTAATGAAAATTGAAGAATGAATATTGGTGGCTCTACTGTGTTCGACTTCACAAAGAAGAGGAGGAAAAACAATTGTGTCGTTGGTTTTGAGGGTGTGATATCTAAGGATATCTATGATTTTTAAAGAGGAGTTATAACACCTCGTATTTTAGGTCATTGTATGACATTATGTATTTCATAATTTATTTTTAGGGTTTTACGCGTTTACT
>BQNB010136442.1:0-15095 GCA_026074375.1 Tanacetum coccineum
AAAACTTACTCATAATCAAGAGACTCAATAGGACAAACATTAGCACCAACAATAGCAATTTGAGAAGTAGTATTAACTCTACTTTTCAAAAGCAAAGGCTCTCTGATCATCATACTATCACCACTACCTCCATCTTCCAACATAATTAGTGACCCATTTCTTGACATCATCTTTTCACCTCCTCCTCCTTCACTTTCAATATCAGCACCACCATTATTATTATCCATCTTCTTCACTGCACCAAAATCCTTAAATCAGCATAATTCATAAAACCCACAAAGCATAAGTTATAAAAACTTAACATGAAACACAAAAAATGTTTATATGATCAAAACTTAATGAAGCCACAAAGCATAAAAACTTACATTATATATACACTCAAGATCCTAGAAATGAATCTTTGAGTGTATGTTAGAAAGAAAGTGTGTGAAGGGAAAGATGTGATTGGTTGATGTTTTTATAAAATGAATTTTATAAATAATTTTGGACAGAGAGATATATTGGATGAATTATTGGAAATTAGTTACTTGACAAATCTTAAAATTTAGAGACGTGAATGAATGAATAACTAACTATTTATAGAGCATGTTTAGAAAAGGATAAGTATGTTTTAGGCAGCACGAAATCACATTTTCAACCGTTAAAGTTGAAGGTGTAAGTAAAATAGTTGATATATATGCGCAAGATTATTAATATCAAAGTAAAAACACGGATTATTGTGTACTCTACGTATACGAACAATTTATGTTCTTCCTTTTTATGAGTTTAAGTAAAAAAATATCCGGAAAAAGAAATTATTTTTACTATATGTGTTCAATAAGAACTCATTATTTCGCTCTTGCCAAATAAAATAAGCACACGCCGCCAAAACTATTTTGGCAATGACACTTCGAGAAGATCTTCTCTTTGCAATCGGCATGATAAAAGAGATAATGTCACTAAAAACCGGGGGCAAAGAATTCATTCCAGCAAATCCTTTAATGTGATTCCAAATTTGCGTAGAAAATGAGCACTCAAAGAAGAGATGTTCATGCGAGTCAATCTGTGTTTCACAAAGAGGATATGAAGCCATAAGAGAACTAGAAAGGTCCCAGCTGCATAACTTGTCTTGCGTTTTCAACCGTTGCTTCACAATCAGCCAAAGATTAAAAGCATGTCGCGGAATACAATTTGAAAACCAAACCAAACAACCATATTACTCCTAGGCCGAATAGAATTCCAAACCGAACTAATAGAAAACTGTTTAACAGTCCCCGTTTCATTCCGTCATTCCAATAGATCTGGCCTATTGGTTCGAGCATTAGGTATATTAATAGATAAGAAAAAAGTGCTTATTGCTCAATTCAAAAGGCCAAGAAAAAACACCATTATTAAGAATATCCCGAAGCTTAGAAGAGGGACTCAAACCCGCCCTAAACATATAACGGGTGGATATAGAAATGAGCGGTTGTTTAAGAATATTAAGAGGTCGGTGAAGCAAGTTGTTGATTGCATTATGAGCTCGGTTCGTCTCAAGCTTCTTTCTTGCCGTTTCAGAAAATCCAAGGATGGTGAATTCTTTGCGATGCTTTGGAGTTTGTCGGATGTGATATTTATTTAATGGTGTTTGGTTTTGTTCTTGTTTCGCTAGTTTTCATATGGCTTGTCATGTGATTTAGTAGTTGTTCAAGCTTTGCTTGAGGTTAATGTGGCGTTTTCAGCCTCATTCCATTGTACTTATCGGTTTTTGGGTTATTAATATATTATACCGGGGAGAGTCCCTTTTACCAAAAAAAAAAAATAAGAACTCATTATTATTCTATTTTATAAGTTTATCACATGTATACACGAGTTTTAATATTAAATACGGCTAAATTATTATTAACACATAACAATGTAATTGGCAAACATATGTGGTAGGCAGGCTCCTAAAGACCCGTCTGATATGATTGACCCGAACCCACCTCCAAGCCCAAGTCACATAGGAAACACATGGGTCAGCTTGATTCAATTAAATCCTTCTATCACCTGATTGCAGACAATATCCTCACGTTTTTTTCTACATACCAGTCAAGATGCCTTGATTCCATGTTATTTTATTTTCTTTATTATTGTCATTTATTTTGACCTTTTCTACAACAGTTATTTACTTTCCCTAAATGTAGCTACGTGGGTGGTTATTTCTCCTATTCTCCTGTATGTATTGAAAAATGATGAATGAAAAAAGGTAGGTTTTTGGTTTCCTACAATTACTTCTCTAAACTGAGAGAGTATTTTCCATTGCTATCCTAATTTTTGGCAGAATTAGGAGGTGATCTTAGAAGCTGATTTGTAGTTCTTGTGGTGTATTTGTATCGAGAATTTTCAAATTAGATTGCCCAACGATTCTTTCGAGTGGTGACGACTATACCTCAGAAGGAGCGTGGTTGCTGTTCATTTGTCATTACTTATATTCTTGTTTTTGGGTTTACTTTGCTCCAAATACTAAGCTGCTAGCCATCATATGGTATCAGGGCTATGCATACCCAAAGTTCGGCTGATTTGAAGAAAGCTATTGAAAGTCTTGAGGCTGAAAAAAAGGCGATGGCTGAGAGGATAAAGGCTATGGAAGATCAGATCTTTGAACTCTATGTTAACTGCCGAGGGGAAGATGATAATGACACCGATAGATCAGGGGTTCGTTCGAAAGGGTCTGGTTAGTGGCATTCCAATGATATTATGGTTAAAATACTCGAGTATGATGGAAAAATCGATCCTCACGAGTTTGTGGAATGGTTAAGAACGATAGAATGTGCCTTTGATTACAAAGAAATATCAGAGGAACACAAAGTCAAGATTGTGGCCATGAAATTGAGAAAGCATGCATCAACATGGTGGGCCAATACGTGCACTAAGCGAGAACGGTTGGGAAAGACGAAGGTAAAGGCATGAAAAAGATGAAAAAACTAATGAACAAAAATTTTTGCCCTCCTATTACATACAGGCAAGTTTTTCTCAGTTACACCATCTTAAACAGAATCAACGACCCGCAGAGGAGTACTTTCGTAAACTCGAGTATTTGCTTATGAAGTGTGATCTACTCGAGGATGACCCGCATACTCTGGTACGATATTTAGGGGATTAGATACCCGTATTGCTAATATTGTGGAGTTGTGCCCTTACTCATCCCAAGATGACTTGACCCTGTTGGCCCACAAGGTAGATAACCAGCAACGAAACAAAGAAAAGTTTGAAGCTGGACGAACCTTTACTAAAAACACAACCCAAACCAAAACAGTACCAACCAACAAAACACCCGCTATACCTGGAAATTTCTCAGTGCCAACCCGTGTCCCGCAAAGGTGTTTTCGATGCCAGGGATTGGAGCATATTGCTTCCGAGTGTCAAAATAAGAAGATAGTTACTTTGGCCGAGTACGAGGGGGTAGATAATTCCTTCACAGTTGACACGACATTGGATTCGGTTGTGGATGCTGAATCTATTGTCGAGGAAGTTGTTGGACCTGGTGAGGGGGCATGTCTTGTTGTCCGCGGGCACTCAGCAATGCTCCTGATCAAGGTGGGAACCTGCAACGTGAGGCCATTTTTCATACACGTTGTACCATCGCTCAAAAGATTTGCACCGTGATTATTAAACGGGATAACTGCACTAACATTACTTCTCAAACTTTGGTGTCCAAATTGAATCTGACCACCCAACCTCATCCATCTCCTTATGTTATTCAGTGGCTCAATCAAGGTAAAGAAATACTTGTTTCTCATCAAATTCTTTTATCTTTGAGTATTGACATGTCGTATGTAGACGAGATTTGGTGTGATGTCATTCCTATGGATGCTTTCCATGTACTCTTAGGTCGCCTTTGGTTATTTGATCGTCGGGTCATGCATGATGGCTACCAAAACACTTACTCTTTCAACCACAATGATCGTCGGATTGTACTCACCCTAATGTCACCATCCAACCTTTCTAATAAACCTACCCGATCTTTGAGTACACTGTTGAAGGCTGAACAACAGGAGTACTATTCTTTTAAGGACTTCCTAATCCTAGGCCTTGATGAAGAAGAAATCAACACACCAACCGAACCACACCCTTATGTCCAACCCCTCTTACAAGCCTATAAACAAGTATTTCCTGCTGAAATCCCATCCGGTTTACCTCCATTACGCACCATTCAGCATAAAATCGATTTTATTCCCGGTTCCATACTACCCAACTAACCTGCATATCGATCCAACCCCCAACAAACGGAAGAGACGAGGAAACAAGTTGATGGGCTACTGCAAAAGGGACTTATTCACGAGTCACTCGGCCCATGTGTAGTCCTCATTATTTTAGTGCCCAAAAAGAATGGAGAGTGGCGAATGTGTATGGATAGTAGATCAATCAATAAGATCACTATCAAATACCGATTCCCCATTCCTTGGTTAAATGATTTATTGGATGAACTACATAGTGCCACCGTGTTTTTAAAAGTTGATTTAAGAAGTGGTTATCATCAGATTAGAATTTATGAAGGAGATGAGTAGAAGACAACTTTTAAGACAAAGAGGGGGGAGGGTTGTATGAATGGTTGGTTATGCCCTTCGCCTTGTCAAATGCATCGAGTACTTTCATGCGATTGATGAATCAAGTATTAAAACCTTTTATGGGCATTGTTGTGTATTTCGATGACATATTGGTCTTCAGTAAAACCGAAAAAGATCACCAATCACACCTCCAACAATTGTTTCAAGTACTTGACCATGAAAAGCTCTATGGGAACTTAAAAAAGTATGATTTTTATACTGCCCAAATAACATTTCTTGGTTACTTAGTTTCTGCTCAGGGAATCCAGGTTAATGAAAGAAAGGTTCAAGCCATTCGGGATTGGCTGGTTCCTCAAACTATTCAACAAGTTCGAAGCTTTCATGGATTGGCCTCCTTCTACTGGCATTTTGTTAAGAATTTTAGTACCCTTGTGGCACCAATAACTGAAATTACCAAGCTTAGACATTTTGTTTCGAACCCACAAGCACAGGCCGCGTTCGAAGAACCCAAGAAACAATTATCTTTTACTCATGTGTTGGCACTACCGTGTTTTGATGAGGTGTTTGAGGTTGAATGTGATGCGTCAGGAGTGGGAATTGGGGCTGTTTTGTCACAGTTGAGTCGTCTAATTGCCTACTTTAATGAGAAGCTTAATGATACGAAACGGCGATACACAACGTATGACAAAGAATTCTATGCAATCGTTAGGGCCTTAGATCATTGGTAGCATTATTTGATATATAAGGAGTTTATATTGCATTCCGATCATGAAGCACTCAAGTACATTCAGGGCCAACACAAGTTACAACCTCGGCATGCTAAATGCGTGGAGTACTTACAAGCCTTTACTTTCACTATTAAGCACACGTCAGGAAATTAAACAAGGGAGTTGATGCTTTGTCTCGTAAGTATGCTTTAATTAATTCTTTACAGCCGAAGTTATGGGTCTCGAACTCCTCAAGCACGACTATTCTTTTGATCCTGATTTCGGGGAGTTGTTTAGTAGTTGTCAAAATCATGCTACTGGTAAATATCACTTGTCTAATGGTTTTCTGTTGAGGGGACAACGATATGTATCCCTCGACATAGTATTTGAGTAATGTTGATCAAAGAGACACACGAAAGGTAGTTTAGCAGGGCACCTGGGTATAGATAAAACTCTCATAATGTTGCAAAATCATTTTTTTTGCCAAAGATGGTGCGAGATGTAGAGCCTTTTGTCCGTCGTTGTTTACCATGCCATCAAGCCAAAGGTCACTCTTTTCCCCATCGGTTATACATGCCATTACATGTACCCGTTGCCTCATGGGAAGACGTTAGTGTCGATTTTATCATCGGCTTACCCCGCACACAACGCCAAAAGGATTCTATTATGGTGGTGGTCGACCATTTCTAAAAAATGGCTCATTTCATTGCTTGTCATACAATGTATGATGTTGTGCAGGTGGCTAACCTCTATTTTAAAGAAATCGTTCATCTCCATGGGATTCCAAGAACTATGGTTAGCGACCGGGTCATCAAATTTCTTAGCCACTTTTGGATAACTTTATGGCGAAAAATAAGTACTAAGCTCATGTTTAGTACCTCTAGTCACCCACAAACGGATGGACAAACGGAGGTTACCAACCGCACCCTCGGATCGCTACTTCGAGATCTAATCACCACTAACCTGAACCAGTGGGAAGATTTGCTACCTCAGGCTGAATTCGCTTATAATAGGGTTCCCAACAAAACTACCGGTCTTAGTCCTTTTATAGTTGTTTATGGTTTGAACCCGAAGACTCCGCTTGATCTAGCCGTCCTTGATACATTTTCTAAGTTTAATCAGGAAGCCAGTGACCGAGCTGTTGACATTTAGGCTTTGCACCAGCACATACATGATAAAATCACAAAGTCCAGTGAACTCCTTAAGTACTGTCGTAATAAGGGACGCAAACACATACTGTTTCAACCGGGTGATCTCGTAGGGATTCATTTTCGCAAGGATCGATTTCCAGCCAAACGCCGATCCAAGCTTAACTCTAGATTTGATGGTCTGTTTAGGGTTTTAGCACGGGTTAGCGCATGCTTACAAGGTCAGTCTGCTCGGAACTCCTAAGGAAGCAACCACGTTGAATGTAGCTGATATTGAACCTTACTACGATCCTGTTGATCCTATTCCAAGTTTGAGGGCAAACTTTTCTGAAGCTGAGGAGGATGATAGGCACCTAAAGACCCGTCTGATATGATTGACCTGAACCCACCTCCAATCCCAAGTCACATAAGAAACACATAGGTCAGCTTGATTCAATCAAATCCTTCTATCACCTGATTGCAGACAATATCCTCGCGTTTTTTTCTACATACCAGTCAAGATGCCTTAATTCCATGTTATTTTGTTTTCTTTATAATTTTCATTTATTTTGACCTTTTCTACAACAATTATTTATTTTCCCTAAATGTAGCTACGTGGGTGGTTATTTCTCCTATTCTCCTGTATGTATTGAAAAATGATGAATGAAAAAAGGCAGTTTTTGGTTTCCTACAATTACTTCTCTAAACTTAAGAGTAATTTCCCATGCTATCCTAATTTTGGGCAGAATTAGGAGAGTGATCTTAGAAGCGATTTGAGGTTCCTCGTGGTGTAGTCTGTATCAAAATTTTGTCAAATTAGATAGCCCATTCGATTCTTTTGAGTGGTGACGACTATACCTCAGAAGGATCGTGGTTGCTGTTCATTAATTGTCCATACTTAATTCTTGTTTTCGGATTACTATTAACACACAACAATATAATTGACAAACATGAGGATTATCATTCTTTGTTTAATATGATAGGAAACATTTATTATAATTGTTACAATTGTTTAAATTAAGAGAAACTCGCATTTGCAATTACTGAAATAATGATAAATAAGACCTTCAATGTGCAAATACGAAAAAATAACAACACTTGCAAAATTAACTCTTAATTAAAATTTAATGTCTAAACTTCGTGCGTGCACGAGTATTAAAACTAGTTATGAAAAATTTAAAAATAGGTTTAAAAAACTTGAAAAGATTTATGTTTTGTTTTAACCATAATGGATTTTCATTTCATAATTACATGGTATGAAAAAGTTTTAAAACTTAAACTTTTTTATAATCTTAAGCAGTCATTATGGTGGTTTATAAATAGGTTTATAATAAGATGAAGAGATTTATACTATTTTTTTAACCATAGTGGAAACTTAGTTCATGCCTACATAAATGAAAATGGTCTAATATTTTGGACTTTTTAAAATTTAATGCACTTGAAATATATGTGATGTTTATAAAGCTTTAAGAAATTTATGCATAGTGAAAATAAGTTTATACAACCAAAAAGTTTATGAATTAATACATTGATCAATAAGTCAATACAACCAAAAGATTTATGATTAATGACATTGATCAATAATAAAGCTTTATAAAGCTCTACCATAGTGGATGCCCTTAGAACATCAAATGCATGTATTATGTGAAACTGTTACAAAGCTTTAAAATGTTATAAGAGATAGGTTTATGAACTCAAAATGCTTAAAGCGTTGAGGTGACAACTGACAAGAAATATTTAATTAATAAAGCTTTAACAAATTTCATCATTGTGGATGCCTAGGATCTACCTACTTCGTGCTAAAATAATTGTCTCTTAATAAAAAACACGCAATTTAAGAAAAAAACATAACTAATATTATTTTTTGTCTCTTAATTTTTATAAAATGACACTTTTACTTTTATTTAATATATGTAATACTCCGTAATAGTGTAAAAAAGCAAAATAGTAGAACGTGATTAAATTCACCAATCTATTTTTAGTAATGAATTATTAAATTGTAGTTCCAAAATAAAACATGGAATATTAATTTTAAATGGAAGAAATATTTTTTATATCAATGCTACAATCACATAATGCTTACAAAATGATTTCCACACAATGATGTGTAACAAAATGATTTGTTACAAAAAAAAGATGGTGGAAGAAAAGAAAGAATAATAGTTCAAGTGTCATGTCAACTCATTGTATAAAAGTTATTTTGTAAAATTTATGTGGTTATAGCATTGCTCATATTTTTAAATATCTTTTTCTTTCTTCGATTAATCTATACTACATACTCCCTATGTCTCTAAATAAGTGTCAACTATTGACTTTTAAAGACTTTTTCCATCAACTTTGACATTAAATTATTTTGTTTGTGTTATATAATACTTAATGAAAATTATATCATTGAAAAATACATTTAAAACTCAATCCGTTCATATACTTTACATCAAGTATTATATAACACAAAAAGAAATAGTTAAGGTCGAAGTTGCAAAAGAATGACTTCAAAAGTCAACAGTGAACACTTATTTAGGGACGAATGGAGTATAAAAAAATAATTTTACCAATCACATTTAATACAGAATATGTATTTTTAAAAAACTTAAAAATGATTACCTTTTTATATCCAAAATACGCTTTTAGATTTTATTTTACTTTACCTTCACAAAAAAAAAAGTTCTCTCATAATCATCAGTAAAAAGTTTACTAATCACATTTAATACAGAATATGTATTTTTAATCCTTTCGTTCAGAAAAGAGTGTCTACAGAAAAAGAAAAAAAAAGAAATTTGATTGATAAAAAGTCACTTTTACCCTCACATTTTAATAGAAATTAAAAATAAACAACTAATGTAAGTTTTGATTATAATGGCAAAAAAACGATAACTAGTTTTTAATTAATGTCCATAAATATAAATTGAACATTTTTTTTGACAAACATAAACAGTAAGGTGAACACTTTTTATAAGATGAATGAAATATTATTTTAACTATATGCATAACAATATTGTGTTGAAAAAGCTAGAAAATTCATTGTAGAATAACAGAATAATGCTTTATGTTTTATTTTTAGTTTTTTTTTGCAGATTTTTAATTTAACTAAATATTTCTATGTTTTTTTGTTACATTTACAGTTATTTGTACATTTAAAAATTGTTTTGAAGTTCAATTATCGTATGTTACAATATTTTTCTAATACAATTTGATTACTTTTCGATGTGTACATAAACATTACACGAAACACTTAACCAATATATCTCAATTGTAACAATTTGCCGATATAAATTATAATCGCTATGGACGAACACTCTACTGTTAACTAAAGCCGGAGATCTTTCTATATGTAATGTTTTACGTTTTAAAGTTATATCTTTGAATCTAAAATAATTTTCTTTTAAACTTGGGATAGATATCGACATACATGTGTGAGATTGTGTATAGTATAGAACTATAGATGTCTTTTAGAAGAAAGAAAAGATATTTAATGCTTATTTTGTTCTTTTAACATAGTATTTGTTACAGAGATGAGATCAATGTAGACTCAATATTTATCAAAGATCTAATGGACCAATCATAGTCATTCATTTTTTCATTAAATTAGAAAAAACCCATTTTTCACCTTTTAAAAAAAATATCTTGCAAACGGTAAATCGTCAAACAACAAAAAATACACCATCGCGGGGAGAATTAAATCATCTTTCTATAGAGAGGCACTTTGATATACTTTCGACGAACTTTTTTTTGATTTTTTTTAGTCACGTCTGAAAAAAATCACATATGATTTGTATCAGAATCACATGTGATTCTAAAAAACTCTCAAAGATGGGCAAACGTTTTGCTTTTGTTCGATTCTTAAATGTAATTAACATCGATTCACTTGAACAATCATTAGCTTCCATTTGGATAGGAAATCACCATGTTTTTGCTTCCCTGGCAAGATTTGGCCGTAATTCCCAGTCTCCAAATCCCAAACAAATTTTCAAGGAAACACCCTCAAAGGGTTTACATAGCAATGCTTATGTGTAAGGAAAATCATATGCAAGTGTTGCCCAAGATAGCAATAATTGTGTAGCAAATAAACCCAGACGTAACCTATCCCTATTGGATTCTGATATTTGCTCTTATGATGATGCATCCCGTATGGTCATGGCTAAAGTTTGTAATCCTATTCATATTCCTTATTTACGTCGTATGTGGAGTGCCGAGGGTTTTGAGCAATTATATGGGTGGATCATGGGTTTGGATCGAATTTCAAAATGAAGAAACTTGTATGCAATTCAAATGTAACGAGGCAATTAAGTCCACTATCAAGGAATTCATCATGGTGACTGGTACTTTCACATTAACGGAAAGGGCTATCTGGGTTGAAGTCATTGGGCTCCCTACGTGTGCTTGGACTCCATCAGCATATAAAAAGTGGCTTCAATCTTTGGCCAGGTTCTGTTTTTAGCAATGACCCAGATGAACAAAAGGGTAGTGGAAAGGTGTGTATCAATTCCAAAGTTCTTGATTTCATTAATGACAGAGTTAATGTAACTGTTAATGGGAGAGAATACTATGTGTTGATTAAAGAAATTGCTAATTGGAGCCCTACCATTTTGCAATCAGAGGAATCATCACAGTCTACATCATAATGTGAATCAAGTAATGGAATTGAATCAGATGAAAATGAAGATGTATCAGCTAATGGAGAGGATAAAGTCTCAGATGTTGACATTAACACGGGCGATTATGTTCCTGGTTCTTACTATGATAATTCCATTAACAAAAGCACGACCAATAAGCCAGATGTCATCTTGAATCAAGATAACAACTCCACTGATGCAGCAGACAAGAGCATCTCAAATGAAAATAAACATTTTGGTGATGAAAAAGTGAGGGAGGAAAATTCATCAAATTCAGCCAAACCTAATGATGGCGAGTCAGTCGATACTACTTCCAAACCCCCTGGCTTTAATGGGGTTAGGTTTCACTCCCCATTTGGCGTCAAAATCCGAACCTACCCATGCCACAAACCCATCCACTTTTTCATTCTCCTCTAAATGCAGTGAATCAACAAAAAAGACTCTAAAAAAGAAGCAAACATTTGATGGGTCTTTGCTCATTGTTTTGGATAAATACATTTCAATTGGTAACACGTTAGGATATGATATGCAAGGCAGTAAGAAAGACCTTTAAAAGATCATCGAAGGTATGGGTGTTTCCACGTATTTTAAATGAATCTAATGTCCTTAAACATCAATGGAGGGGTGAAAAATAGCAACAAACAAGAATGGATCAAACGTTTATGTATTGAGCATGGTGTCACTATTTTGGGCATCCAAGAAACGAAATTAACTCAAGTAGATTTGTTTGCTGTTAAAGCCATGTGGGGTAATTTTTAATTTGAAGTGGCTTCCTCTAGTGCTCGTGGAAACTCAGGAGGTATCCTAACTATTTGGGATCCGGCTATATTCTCTTGTACTAAAACCCTGGTCACGGACAACGTTCTTATAGTAGAAGGTAATTGGGCTGTCAATAATGTCAAATGTTTCCTCCTAAATGTTTACGCTCCTCAGTCCAGGCAAAATAAAAAAGAAATATGGAACTTCATTCGATCATTTATGCAGAACCACGTGGGAGAATTCATAGTTTTTGGTGATTTCAACGTCGTTCGTTTTGCTCATGAACGTCAAGGTACTGTTTTTTGTCCTAATATGGCAAAATATTTTAACCAACTCATTACAGATGCAGACCTATTTGATATTCTAATGGGAGGCCGAGCTTTCACGCGTATGAATAATCAGTGCACAAAATTTTCTAAGTTAGATCGCTTTCTAGTTACTAATGGCATTCTCAAAAAAATCCCAGTTTACATGCCCGGATTCTCTCAAATATTTGGTCGAATCATAATCCAATCCTTCTAAAAAACGAGGTGCTAGATTATGGCCCAACCCCTTTTAAACTCTTTGATTCTTGGTTTGATCATGACGGCTTCGACAGCATAGTTCGGGTTGCTTGGAACGAGTCTGTTTTTACATCAGAGGTCAACAAGTTCATTGTCTTCAAAAACAAGCTTAAGAACGTTAAAGCCATTGAAAGACTGGATCAAAACAGAGATATAAAAAAGAAATGGGATAAAATCTAGCCTTCTTCATAATCTTGAATCTATTGATCAGGCAATCGGCAATGGAGGGAGTCATACTCAAAATCTTGCTACTAAAAGAATGGATATTCTAAAGAATATCGCTTCCATTGAAAAGATTGAATCGCTGGACCTAGCTCAGAAATCAAGGCGACATTGGTGTGCTCATGGAGATGATAACACTTAGTTTTTTCACGCAACCCTCAAAAGAAAATGTAAGAAACTTGCTGTTTCTGGAGTTATGTCAAACGGTACGTGGATCACGAATCCAAACCAAGTTAAAAACACGTTTCTTGATCTCTTCAGCTCCAAGTTTAATGCTTTTAATGGTATCTCCATTTCCCAACCAAGCCCTCACTTGAAATCATTATCTTCAAGTCAAAGAGAATCCCTATCTTCTGACTTCTCTGATTTAGAAATCAAAGATGTTGTTTGGTCTTGCAGTAGTAACAAATCTCCTGGCCCGGACGGTTTCTCTTTCCGTTTCATAAAACGATTTTGGGATTTGGTTAAAGATGATATATGCGGTTTCATCACAGATTTCAGTAAGAACAGTTTCATTCCACGTGGATGTAATTCTTCTTTTATAACTCTCATCCCAAAGAAACATAGCCCGATGTTCATCAAAGACTACCGACTAATTAGTCTAATCGGTATTCAATATAAAGTCATAGCAAAGATCTTAGCTAATCGTCTTGACCTTTGTAAAAGGAAGACAAATTCTTGACGGGCCCCTTATGATAAACGAGATCATAGCGTGGTGTAAAAAACGTAAAAGGAAAGCTATGATATTTAAAGTCAATTTTGAAAAAGCATTCGACTCAATTAGCTGGAATTACATCTACTCTATGATGAACTTCATGGGATTTGATAGTAAGTGGATTGCTTGGATCCAAGCATGCTTATCCTCTTCTTACACTTTAGTTTTGGTTAATGGCAGTCCTACGTCTGAGTTCAAGATTGGTCGAGGTCTTAGACAAGGTGACCCCCTTTCCCTATTTTTATTTATTATAGGAATGGAAGGGTTACATGCGGCCATTGAGGATGCAATATCTTCAAGTTTATTTTGTTGCCTTTCGATTGGATCTCAAGGTTTGCACATTTCTCATTTCCTGTATGCCGATGACGCTCTCTTTGTTGGCGAATGGTATGATCAAAACATCAATAACCTGATTACGGTTTTAAGTTGTTTTTATATGGTGTCGGGACTTTAAATAAACATACAAAAATCCAATCTTTTTGGCATTGGAATTCAGCAACTGGAAGTTGAGAGATTGGCTTCGGGGATGGGATGTAGTGCTTCATCTCTTCCTTTTACCTATCTCGGGCTACCTGTCGGGGTAAATATGAATAATGAAGCAAGCTGGTATCACGTTATTGATAAGATAAAAAAGCGCCTTAGCAACTGGAAGGTTAATATGCTCTCATCAGGTGGATGTCCCACTTTGATCAAATCAGTGCTCGGCTCTCTTGGTATTTATTACATGTCACTATTTAAGGCTCCCATTAAGGTATGTAATTATATAGAATCTCTGAGAGCAAGATTTTTTTAGGGAAGCAAAGACGAAGATAGAAAGATTTCATGGATTAAATGGAAACATGCTTTAAATACTAAAGAAAAAGGGGGTCTTAGCATCAGCAGTGTTCAAGCCCTTAATTCGGCTCTTATTCTCAAATGGAAATGGAGATTCTTAAATAGTTCAAAAAGTTTATGGGTCCAAATTATCAAAGGAATTCATGGAGATTATGACGGCTTGTTGACATCCCCGTTTCAATCTTTTAACCATGGTGTTTGGGTTAATATTGTTAGAAGCATCTATCACCTTCATGATAATCAAGTCATTCCTCGTAATATAATGACTCGTAAGCTAAACAATGGCAGAAGCATCAAGTTTTGGGAAGACGATTGGCATGAAAATGGCCCATGGAAATTCAAATACCCTCGTTTATATGCTCTTGAATCTAATCATTCTTGCTTGGTTGCTGATCGGTATTCTCAGGGTCATTGGTCTTGGCAATGGAGGCGTAATCTAAGAGATGGTAAAGAGGGTTCTCAATTAGCAGCTTTAATGGAAACTCTTAATCAACTTTCTCTTGATTCTAACCCAGATTATTGGACGTGGGAAGCTGATACATCGAAGAAATTCATGGTGCAAAGTGCACGTCGCATCATCGATAACCATGCTCTCCCATCAGGTTTGTCTCCTACTCGTTGGTGCAGGTATGTTCCTTCTAAGGTTAACATATTTGCTTGGCGTCTTCTTCTTAATCGACTACCTACAAGGATAAACATTATGGAGAGAGGAATTGATATTCCTTTAATTCTTTGCTCCATATGTAATTCGCATCAAGAAGATTTTGACCACCTTTTCCTTCACTGTGAAGTTGCTTCTCAAATATGGCACAAAATTAGAATTTGGTTAGACAATTCATTTCCTACTTGTTCTCGTGTTTCTGACATTTGGAAGAATTTGGATGCGCAACAACAGACCAAGAAAGCTAAGATCATTATGGAGGTTATTATCCTTTCAACAGTTTGGGCCATTTGGAGGTTTCAGAATAACATGATCTTCAACAACTCGAAGTTTTGAAGAAGTAACATTTTTTATAACACCGTTGTTAATTCTTTCGACTTCTTGTC
>BQNB010136443.1:0-18000 GCA_026074375.1 Tanacetum coccineum
AAATAATATACTATTTTAACATTGACAAATAGTCTAGCTACATTATCAATGCTCCCCTAAATACCTGAGTTTGTAGTTTTTGGAAAACAACTCAGCCTTCTATGGTTTACGTCAGTCATATCCCTTTGTTTCAGATACAATGATAAATATGGATATGGATCAATAGTTATTCCATAATTTAACGATTTTGTTTCTCGCATCTGTATTGATTCAAATCACCAAATGTAAAAAAGAATCATCTTAACTACACTTTGGGCACGACCATGCAAATATCTTATCAAACCAACGAGGGGCCTAGTAAGTATCTTACTCCCACTCAAGTGGAGGAACAAATCCTATTTTGACTAAAAGTGTCCGTCATGTACTTCAAAATATTTTTGAAAATAATCCATATAACTACCCTTTAACAGTATAGTGTTAGACTACACTCAAGAAATGCTATCCATACATGCAAAACCCACTTGCATCTAAAGTCTAAGGATAAACATAACTTTCACCATGTGTGTAATGCACCCAATGACGTCGATTCATAAAGTGATCTACACAGGTAGGGTATCCAATATTCAACCACATTGAATAACATGCAAAGTTAGCAGAATCATCTTTACATATTCTCTATAATACAACCAAACACTCACATTTACCTTAACTCAACAATACTCCCATATTGTTAACTGGTAATGGACATAGTTTTAGAATGCTGCAAGTCATTCATGGATATAAACATGCATATATAGGACACAATCATTATGAAATGAAAATAATATACCACGTAGATTAATTCATTTATTAAAATAACAATCGTTTAACATCCCATTATCTAAATACTAACTAATACATCATAAATTTACATGAGACTACTAATAGGAACAATTCCAATTGCCCTAACATGTTCATAATGCTTATTGAATGGCATTGGTTTTGTCAACAGATCAGCTACACTGTCATATATGTGAACTTTCTTAAGGACAATCTCATGTTCTTGAATTACTTCACGAATGTAGTGATAATTCCTTTGAATATCTATCTCCCTTTAAGATTCCGGGATCATCGGCGATTGCTATTGCAGGCTCATTGTTACATAGCATCTCCATAGGTCTTTTATTCGATGGCATGACACTTCCAAGTTCATCAATAAATTTCCTCATCCAGACGGCCTCCATTGACGCTTCAGCAACAACAATGTACTCGGCTTCTGTAGAATACATAGCAGTAGTGCTTTGCTTGGCACTTTTCTAGTCCACGGCTCCACCATTAAGTCAAACACATACCCTGTTTAGGATTTGGTATCGTTCTTATCAGTTTGATAATTGTATCAGGAATAACAAGAGATACTTTCATCAGCATTCAGGTTTGCCCTCATAACAAGAACATATCTTTAGTATTCCTACGATAAATACTTAAATAGCTTTAATAATCAGTCTAGTGAATACTCACCATGTTTTGTGAAAACGACTACACAAATTTTGCGAAAGACAACATCAGGTCTAGTATATCTGATCGCATACATGATTGAACCTATAGCCGAATCATAAGGAACTCTTTGCATACGTTGTACCTCACTAGGTGTTTTAGCACCTTAGGACTTTCTATAGTCAGGCTTTTCTATCATTGGAGTATACCCCTTCTTGGAGTTTTCCATCCAAAATTTCTTTAGGATTTTCTCTAGATAAGCACTTTGACTAAGAGCAATCAACCGCTTAGATCTATCACGTATGATCTTGATTCCAAGGATGTATGCTGCTTCTCCTAAGTCTTTCATAGAAAAACACTTACAAAGCCAAGATTTAACTTCTTGCAGCATTGTAACGTTATTTCCCATGAGTAATATGTCATCGACATACAAGATTAGGAACGCAACATTACTCCCACTAGCTTTGAGATATACACATGGCTCATCAGGATTTTGAGTAAAACCAATCTTCTTGATTTCTACATCAAATCTTTTATTCCAACTTCTAGATGCTTGCTTCAATCCATAAATGGAACGTTGAAGTTTGCATACTTTGTTGGGATGTTTTGGATCCACAAACCCCTCAAGTTGCACCATATATACGTCCTCGCTTAGGTGACCATTTAAAAAGGTAGTTTTGACATCCATTTGCCAAATCTCATAGTCATACTATGCGACTATGGCTAAAAGAATCCTTATAGCTCTAATGTCTGCAAAGGAGAAAAGGTTTCCCCATAATTTAAACCGTAGGTTTAGGTATAGCATTTTGCTACCAGAGGAGCTTTAAAGGTGTGTACCTTGCTATCCATGTCAGTCTTTTTCTTGAAAAGCCATTTACTCCTAACAGTTCGACCATTAGGAGGAAGATCAACCAAAATCCATACTTGGTTATCTTTCATGGATTGCATTTCCATATTCAAAGTTTCAAGCCATTTGTCAAATTCAGGATCTAATAATGCAACCTTGTAATTAGGTGGTTCATTAAGATCTCCCAATTTATGTTCCTCAACATCAACATAGAATCCATATCTATCTGGTGCTTGAGGTATCCTTACGGATCTATGAATAGGAACTCTAACATTTTGGGGCTCGACCTCAGTAGGCGCGACCTCATTATGTTCTTTGCTAGTATTTTCAGAAGGTCGTGTATCTTCTTCTTAAATTAATTCAAGTCCTTCGTCACTCCCACTGGATTTGAGAAGTCCATGAATCCCACTCGCTTTTTGTAATATGAGATTACTCTCACAGAACTCAGCATTTCGAGCAACAAAAAACTTGTTCTCAAGTGGATAGTAGAAGTAGTAACCCATTGTTTTCTTTGGGTAACCTACAAAGATACACTTAATGGATCTAGGATCAAGTTTGTCAGGCGCGTCTCGTTTTACGAGTTCCTCACAATCCCAAACCCTTAAGTAGTACAACTTGGGAGCCTTACCATGCCATATTTCATAGGGCGTCCTTACAACCTTTTTGGTTAGAACCATATTGAGAATGCGAGCTGCAGACTCCAGAGCATATCCCTAAAAGGATTTTGGCAGAGTTGTTAGATTCATCATGGATCAGACCATATCAAGTAAAGTACGATTCCTCCTCTCAAACACCCCGATATGTTGTGGTGTATAAGGCAGAGTAAGTTGATATACAATACCACAACTTTCCATGTGTTTAAAAAACTCATGACTCAGGTATTATCCTCCTCGATCGGATTGAATAGCCTTTATCTTTTTACCGAGTTGATTTTCAACTTCATTCTGAAAGACCTTAAATGTTTCAAACACCTCATGTTCATGTTTCATCAGGTAAACATAACCATAACGACTAAAATCATCTATAAAGGTGATGAAGTAACTAGCACACTCTCTTGACACGGTTCTAAAATGGCTAAATACATCAGTGTGTATAATTCCTAATAGGTCCGTAGCTCTTTCCACTTGATGTGAAAAAAGCTTACTCGACATCTTCCCAGATATACAAGACTTGCATTTCTCAAGTGATTCATCATGAGTGGGTTGCAAGATCCTATCATGCTGAAGTTTGTCCATGCGTTTCTTGTTTTAATTAAAAAGCCTTATTTGTTAATTATTCTCAACGAACTAATTAACGAGCGTTAGTATTCCATCGTTTATTCATATATTAGTATAAATAATAAATATACCAATATATTATTATAAACATTAATAGAATTATATCTAAGTGTAAACGTGTGTGACCCCGTAGGCGCATGTATTTCCAGCTATATAAATATCCGTATGACATGAGCACAAACCAATAGATTTTGGTTCAAATCTATATTGATGATATTATATTTGGGTCAACCATCAAAAAATTATGCAAATAGTTTGCTAAACTGATGACTCAAAAATATGAAATAAGCATGATGGGTGTCTTCACCTATTTCTTTGAATTTTAGATTAAACAATCTGAAAAAGGCATTTTAATCAACCAAGAAAAATATGTCAAGAATCTGCTGAAGAAGTATAACATAAATGGTTCATCAGTGAAAACTCTAATGTACCCCCTAATAACATAGAACCTGATCTCAATGGCAAAGCTGTAAATGAGACTCAATACAGAGGTATGATTAGATCACTAATGTACCTAATTGCAAGCAGACCTGACATTCAATTCTCTACTTGTCTCTGTGTAAGATATCAAGCAAATCCTAAAGAATCTTACCTTATTGCTGCTAAGAGAATTTTCAGGTACCTAAAAGGTACTCCTAGTCTTGGTCTTTGGTATCCAAAATGTTTAGGTTTTGACCTAAAATGATACTCAGACTCTAACTATGCTGGATGCAACATGGACAAGAAAAGAACTTCAGGTGCTTGTCAATGCTAATGCTAGGAAAGCATACTTATCTGTGTGCTAGAGTTACTAAAAAGCAGCATATATGTTAGCTAGGTCTTCAAGCTGAAGTTTGATTATGTAATGTGATGTATGTTGTGCCAATATACTATGGATGAAAAGTCAACACTGACACACCCTATGTTTAGGATTATTATTATAGTTTATTATATTAGATTCTTATATTGGTTATAAGGTTGGTCTATTGCTTTAGGAAAGGATCTCCGTATATTTTGTTTTCTCATTGTTTAGGGAAAGGATCTTGTTTTATTATAGGAGTTATCTTGGAGTCTCAAACTTATTGTGAAACCAGTTTATACGGTTAAATACTGGAATGGTTTTTCATCAATGAATTCAATCAAGTTAGTCAAAATAAATCTCTAAGCTTCTCTGGCTCTCTTTTTACGAAGCTCGAACACGCTTATAGTGGTTGCATATCTATCTCTTCTTTTCTCTATATTCTTAAGGAGCCAGCATACGCTAAATGTTTAACGGTTTCTTCTGGTGTCTATCCCGCTTAACAACCTCGAACCGGTGGGTAAGTATTCAATTGGTTGCTTTCATTGAAGAATGTCCTCGTTTGAGAGCTACCGATTATTTAAGAATAAAAAAAGTTACTATTCACCAAGTGGTCTATTCACAGTTAGGGTTCTTCGCTACTTTGTATAACAGATACTGGTCATCGTGTTATTTTCACGAGGATGCTGATGGGTTAGTTTACTATTTCTGTTCAGCATAAAAATGTTTATGGCATGGGGGGCATATCTCTTCTCTTCCACTCAAAACCTAAATTCCCCATTTACCTTAAATTTCCTCATACATCTCTTATACACCCCTAATACAACCCAACCACACACTCAACCATCTCATCTCTAATGAAACCAGTTATACGGTATAAATACCGAATGGTTTTCAACAATGAAATCAATCAAGTTAGTCAAATAAATCTCTAAGCTTCTCTGCTCTTCTTTCTTACAGAGCTCGCATACGCTATAGTGGTGCAAATCTATCTCTTCTTCTTCTCTATTTTCTTAAGGAGCCAGCATATGCTAAAAGTGGTGCCTATCCCGATACAACCTCGAACCGGGTCGTATCAATTGGTGCTTTCATTGAGAGTCCTCATTGAGAGCTACCGATTTAAGGATAAAAAAAGTTACTGTTCACCAAAGTACTATTCATGGTAATGTTCATCAGGTACTATTCATAGTTACTGTTCATCGAGTTCTATTTATGATTACTACTTATCGGGTACTATTTACGATACTGTTCATCAAAAAAAATTGTTTATGGCATCAGGCGGCAGTGATCGGGACGCGGAATACGCACATTCTAAGCTCTTGAAAATGGGTACGGTGGCCGAATACCAGAATGAGTTTGAGATGTTTATAAAACGAGTAACGATCCCTAAATCTTTACTTAAGTCGTTTTATATCTTCGAACTTAAACTAGATTTAAAATGTTTACTCTTTAGGTCAAACCCCAAAACTCTAGACGAAGCTTTTTCATTGGCCTGTGCAGTGGAAACACGCTTCGCGAACCTAGACATTTAGGAATTTTTAAGGTCAAATGCTTTAACTTTGGGAGAACAATTCTTTAAAGCTCGTATCATCAAGGCTCATTTTGAGATAACTGCAAAGGAATAGAAAGAGCACATTGTTGAAAAGAAAATAGATGTCATTCTACCATACATGGTGAATTTGCTTCACCTAAGGCTAAAGGGTCCTTAAATGCTGATGAGTATGTTGGTGTTAAAGAGGTTGTGGGTGGTGGCGAAGTGCTTGGGATTGGCGAGGATGATGACTTGTGTAACGCGACCATGGACGGAGGTGATGATACAATCAAAAGAGGGGACATATCAATCCTCAATTCACTCATTGGTCATGGAAGACCGCGTTCTCTCCAACTATGTGGAACGATCGGTACAACAGAAGTTCTCATCAACAAAGAGGTTGATAAAGAAGTCCAATACAATGTTTATACCTTACATGTTCTTATTTCGTTCTTGAAGCATCTAAAAGTTGTGCCTATCCCGATACAACCCCGAACCGAGCCGTATCAAACACACTGACTATGACATCATATATGAGAAGGTACCTATATTTTGTGATAACACAAGTGCTAATGCAATCTCAAATAATCTAGTTATGCACTCAAGAACAAAGCATATTGATATCAAATTTCACTTTATTAGAGATCATATCTTAAAAAGGGACATTGAATTGCATTTCATTCCCACTCAATACCAACTTGCTGATATCTTCACCAAGCCACTAGATGAACTAACTTTCAAAATATTGATAGTTGAACTAGGTATGCAGAACATCGATGGATCAAATCCCAAACCCTCAAATGATTCTTTAGATGAAGACTGAAGGGGTTCAGAGATGTGTCAAAACTAAACTTTAAGGGAAAATCCTTTAGTTTAGTTTATACAGAGTATTTTAAAGTGTTCTAGCGATCTAAGGACTTAGTAACCATTCGCTTTAAAAAATAATCTTTAGATTTTGAGTATCTTATAAGTATGCCAGCGATATATTGATTTAGTGACCATCTGCTTTAATGATACTCTTAATTTTTGTAGAAAACTAGAAGGGGGGGTGAATAGTTTTACCAATTAAAATTTACTTTTCAAATTATTTGGTTAATTGTTTGTTAGAATATTTTAGATCTAGCTAAGGGTAATGATTGTAGTATATACATATACATATATCTAAATTAATAAATGAAATAAACAAGAAATAAAGGATATAAGGATGACACAAGTATTTATAGTGGTTTGGCTACAAGGACTCCTTCCTTGCCCTACTCCACTCCCCGAGTACCCAACTCGAGAGTTCATAAACATTGCATCCACAAGCTCCTTATTTTAGCGGAGAAGCCTCACAACATTGCTTATACTTTTATCTGGAACTAAGCTAGATATCGGGTCCTAAAATCGATAGAACCAACCCTACGCCGCTTACTCTTTATACAGTACAAAGCTAAATACCGAGTTCTAACACCGGTAAAACTAACCTTACACTTTCAACACAAAGCCAACTACCATATTCTAACCTTGCTAGAATCACCCTATATACACTCTACATATTACAAGGTGTTTGTTTGATGAATTTAATGAATGAATGGTGATCTATGATCAGTAGATAGATCTTTGATGAGATTAGAGATACTTTCGTTAAGGCAACGTACAAGTAAGGTAGTATGAAGACTATTACAAGGCCTCTATGAGTATATTAAATGCATGTGAAATAACTTAAGAGGGATCAACCATATAATGGGTAAGGTAGTATGAAGAGTGTTACCGATGGTATCCTTTCTACACTACTCGTGTTTCCCTAGACATATCAACAACGATACAGACAAAAGCTGGTTTTCTGAAGCCTAACGCGCACATTCATAAAAAAGAAGCAACATCAAAAGGATTTACAATCTAAGTTTCATGCAATCATAGATAAACACAAAGGAGGGTTTAGCCTCGCATGTTATAAAGAAAGCAAGAAGATAAATCAATCAAACAACACATAGACATATTGAATGATTAATGATAAATAACCTTACTTGATTAAAACATGAATTCAAGGTAGTATTATAGGGTTTTGAGGCCCTAAAAACAACCTATAAAGCTCCTAAAATGACTAGGGTTCATCTCCCTAGAGTTATACAAAGTTATCCCAAAGTTACACACTTAAAACCATAAAAACGGCTTATATTTATAGAGACATCGACGCGACAACATCGCTTTGAAATCCTGACGTCGTCGCCACGTAGATGATTCTAGATCCTCTTTAAGTTGGCCACGTCCTGACGCCGTCGTGAAATTCCTGACGCCGTCACTGTATAGATCACGACGACGTCGCTTTATGCCTGTGACGCCGTCTCCAGCCACTGTTTGCATAAATCTTCAAGAGATTTTGTGTAGGTCCGTAATCTTGTCCGTTTATTCTCTAAATGAGCCCAAGTCACGTGTATTTCCACCAAAAGTCATCCAAGTGCTAAAAACCTGAAAATAAACGATTAAGCACGTAATCTGGGCATATTTGTATGATTTAGGGGGTTAAATGACCCCGAAATAGTGTATAAAATGACATCTCATCAAATACCCCTACACTTGGGATTTGCTTGTCCTCAAGCAAATGAGCTTTTCTACCTAGACAATAGCAATATTGGGGTCATTTAACATACTCTTTAAAATCATTTTACAACACAACCTTCTAGACCTCGTAATTAAAAGCATGGAAAGTATATACTAGCACCTCACATAAGTATTTGGGATTCTCTCTTTCACTAGGTGTATAGTAAATTATAACATAATAGGGAAACAAAAAATCAACACTCATTACCTGTCATTGCATTTAAATTACCATAGGCTTGGTAAACGATCAAACCTCCACCGCTAGGCGCAAGTATTATTCATTACTGTTAAAGAGGTCTTTTAAAGGGTTGTGGGGTGTAGGTGTAAGATACCATTAATGGAAACGGAAATGGATGGGGTACATTTAGGGAGTGGCTTTTGAGTGAATTTGGGGTGAAAGGGTTAGCTAATTATTTATACGAATACACGCTAATTTGGTTGCTAAGCCAAAACTCGGATAGAGATATACAAACTCTACACAACTCTACATCAATCTCTTTCTTTTTCTTTTCTTGACTCTATGATAAACATAAACATAAGCAATTGGCAACCCGTACATTTTTTTTACTTTTTTTATATATATATTTTTTTGTACACTTTTTCCATGCCATTGCTTAAACATATAATACATCATGGGGGTTTATAGATACACCCCTACACTTGAACTTTTACATACTCGATTATTTACAATCTAACTAATGACCCGAATTGAGTTTGATCAAAATAACATGAAGATCATTTGACAAACATATGAGGGGGTATTGATTTAACTTTTCTTCCCCATTCTTCTGCGAAATAATACTATCATGATTCTCAATCGTCCCAAAATTGTATTTACAAGGATAAGGACTTAGCAACCGTGTACTCAATAATTAACTTGGGTTAAAACAATAATGTACTAAAAGCGAGTACATACAAGGTAGGCTAAGGCGATTTGGGTGTAACGATTGGTTTAAGGGTGACAATGCTCTTCATTAATAGTCTGGCTTAACCAAAAAATTACAAGAACCGTGAAAAAGGATAGGCTCAGAGGGTTGTACTAGGGGTATCCTGCACTAAAAATGAGTGCATGGCAAGGGTGTGGGATAGTTATATGATCGGTGTGACCATCATAACAATTACAGGTTTAAAACATGGGTTAATCCTAGTGCCTCTTATCAAGCAAATCCTAATACTTACTATGCGGTCTCGGGATGCATCACAATAACAAGTTCTAGAATTTAATATACTACCGGTACACTCATATAATTTAATACCGATCTCAATGCTCCAGAAAAGGTGACAAAGACCACACGTACACATCCGTAACGACAGAATAGACACATATGACTGCTCACTCCTTAACTCGAGAAAGCTAAAGGTATAAACTATCTTGGGTATCAATAATAGATACCCGAATTCCTATAGATCTAAAGGCGAACCTCACATTTTTGGGGTGGAATTCTGAGGTTTTTTTTTGTGCTAGTCATATAAGTTCCTATCCATGAGACGCTATTAATACTCGGTTTTCGTCGGTATGTGTCATAAAAAAATTTAAATTTGGGTCAAAATTACCTTTTTATGCTATGTTTCGATATATTACCCATCATTTCAAGGACAAAGCAAATGGCAAATGAAAGAATAGTTTCTAAGGCTTATTTTCCCCCTACACTTAAGTTGAACATTGTCCCCAATGTTCTATAGAAGTACCCGTAAAAACGAATAAAAGGAAAAGAAAACAAGTAAAAGAAACTAGTACTCCCCTGGTTTGCTCAATAATGGAGAAGAAACATGCGATAACTGGTTAAATCGTCCTCTAAGAATCATCCAATGAAACTTCCTAAGAACTTCCAAGCTTCTTCTCATCAAATATAACCTGTAATCAAAGACAAAAATAACTACACCAAGCATAAAATGTGCGATATAATAATATACAGTGTGAAATTAGGGTTGACTCTATAAAGCAGTAAAGATAGGATGAGAGAATTGTTAAACTCAGGGTTTTGCAGGTTTATAAAAGAATCACAACTTTCTTAAGTGTTGTACAAGTTTTATTTTCAAAAATACGTAAAATTTTCAAGTTTTCCTGTAACTGGTCGTTTGACGCCGTCAGGAATATCTTGACCCCGTCAAAAGTGTTGTGGTGACGGTGTCGCGTGTAAATCGTGACGCCGTCTCCACATTCTGTGAAAACTCAATTTTCGTTCTTGATGAAAAATTTCCTGCACTCATTCTTATATGTTATTTTCCTATACAAAATGCTGCATAACAACTTGAGAATTAACAATTCAATCATATGACTCGAAACTGACGCGAATTAATCTAAGCAATTTATTTCAAATGTTTGAATTTGGTTCTAAAAACCAGATATTTCCCCTACACTTATTTTGTTGCAAAATACCTTTGATTGCAAATAAGACGAAGTTACAAATATTGGGTTGCCTCCCAAAAAGCGCTTTTGTTTATTTACGAGTCTTGTAGCTAGACTCGAAGTCACACGTCCTTACGTGAAATCTCCTTTATCATCTATTCCGGTTGCATACTCGGGTCCAAGCTCTAGGCATTCCTTATAAAATCCTAATATTTTGCTCATTACATATTCCACTCCTCTTCTCTTGTCTTCTTCTTTGTCTCTGGCCTCTTTTCCAGTTTATTAGATGTCGAATTGTCTTGCTTTATCTTTCTTTCTTCCTGTACGCGGTCTAAAGTTAGGACTATCGAGTAATAGGTTTTCCCACGGTCATTGTTACTCCCTAAGAAAAGGGTGTATAGCTTAGTTAATTTATAGCCTTAAAAGTCTTT
Source organism: Tanacetum coccineum (assembly GCA_026074375.1). Classification (NCBI taxonomy): domain Eukaryota; kingdom Viridiplantae; phylum Streptophyta; class Magnoliopsida; order Asterales; family Asteraceae; genus Tanacetum; species Tanacetum coccineum. The sequence goes on from BQNB010136443.1 coordinate 11,211, forward strand.
ACGGTTAAAACACTCTCCATTTATGAGGCAATTCTAATGTGATGTTCTCGTATCTTTTTCGAAAGTAAGATTCGTCTTCTAATCATAACGAGACCCATATTCCTTGCAAATGGTTTTCCAAGGACTACTTCTCCTAGGTGGTGATCTATAATGCTAGTGGTATCCTCTAAAATCATAAAATTACATTCGTATGTAAATTTTCCTATGAAAACTTTTAAACCCCTGGCTCTTCCTACAAAGTTGTTGTTCTTACTAGGTTGGATGATTTCTGTCTCAACTCTAGCCCTTTATTCATGATTCCATTGTAATGTTGCTTAGACATAACATTAATTGGTGATTCTAAATCGATGTAAGCTTGTCTTTTAAGGAAGTGGCCCATCTTGCAAGAGATCTTAATGTTGTTTAAATTTCTTGTTCTTATCTTTGCCTTTTTTACCAAGATGGTTTGGGGTATTTCACAGAGCCACTCATTGATATTCTAATTCCTCTTAAGGTCGGGAAGGTATCAAATAAGTATTCAATTTCATCTAACCCGTCTAATGAGTCAACGATCCTACTATCCTCAAGCCATGACTCAATTTCTTTCTTTTTCTTAGGATCAAGAAACTACCTATTATAGGTAGAACAAGATGGATTCGCATTCTCTATGATGAAGAATTGGTATGTCAATGAAAAATTACGAGAACAAAATACAAAGAAAAGTAGACTACGAGAAAGCTAAATATGCGGAAATTAAAGTCTCACTTTGAAAGGAGTCAAGCAAGTTAGAAAACTAAGCTAACTATGATCAAGAAACCTAACTATTTTTCTAGCAGCGGCGCAAAAACGTGCGTTGCGGTGGACGTAAGGAAGGGACTTCTACAAGAAGTTTTCTTACAACTCCTTAGCAGAGTGACCTTAAACCGTTGTAGTTAATTAGTATAGGCAAAAACTCGGGGGTTGTTATTGTTATCTAGTGAGAACAGGTTGGGAAGGCTTCGATCTCGATTCTAACAGGAATTCTAGGGGTTGAGAGAAGATTTATTTTGTGTTTTAATATTTATAGGAAAAGCAGGTAAATTCTTATGGTTTTAAGTGGTTAGTTTTGGTTTTAGCTATTAAACTAAATAATAAACTACACTAATGGTGATAACAATATAATAAAAAGATTGTATTCATTTAATCATGTATTACTCCCTAGATTGCTTCTCCTAGTGTTGTTGCTTTGTCACACTTGTGATGATCTATGTAACTATTTCCTAAGTCATGAACAGATTACACGAACCCGCCGTCTACTTAATATTCCATTGAGGCAACGCACAAGTAAGGTAGTAAGAAAGGGGGGGGGGGGTGGGGGGGGGGGGGGGGGGGGGGGGGAAAAACTTTTATTTACAAAGGCCCCCAAGATTATATTAAAATGCATTTGAAAAATATTAAAAGTGGTATCAACCATAAAAGGGGCAAGTAGTTAGTATGAAGACTGTTACCCGATGGTATCCTTTCTACACAATCATGTTTCCCTAGACATATCAACAACGATACAGACAAAAGCTGGTTTTCTAAAGCCTAACATGCATATTCATCACAAGAAGCAACACCACTAAGATCTACATTCTAGGTTTCATACAATCATAAATGAACACAATAAGGAGTTTAGCCAAGCATGTTAAAGATAAAGCAAGAACAATAAATAATCAAACAACAAGACATATTGAATGATTAAGATAATCTTACTTGATTAAAACATGAATTGAAGGATTTACAATAGGGTTTTGAAGCCCTAAAATGGTCCTAATAAGCTACTAAACGAACTATGGTTCGTTCTCCCTTTTTTAATCTAAAGTTACACACCTAAAAACCCCTAATTTGGGTTTGTATATATAGATACAATCGTTGCTTTGATGGCGGTCACGTATTAATCGTGACGCTGTCTGAAAGAGAATATTTAGATCTTTGGCATGGGGTCGTGCGAGCTGACGCGCGTGGAAGTGAATATCTTGTTGACACCGTCGTGGGATGAATCGTGACGGCGTCACATGTATCTTGTGATGCTGTCTCCAGCCGTTGAGAACATAATCTTGAGAGATGTTGGTGTAGGTTCGTAGTCTTTTCTGTTTCTTCTCCAAATGAGCCCAAGTCACGTGCATTTCCTTCAATTGCCTTCCAAATGCTAAATACTTGAAAAAGAACGATTAAGTACCTATTTTGGGCACAAATGCACTATTTAAGGGGTTAAATGACCCCAAAAAAGTGTATAAAATGACACCTCATCAGTGTTGCACCGGGTTATGGAAGGTTCAAATCGCGCCTTTATTTAGCAAAGAGCGAGAACGTCGTCGTGTCAAACGTCGTAGTCGATTAGAGCTTGTTTCATCATTAGTGCTTGTTGACATGCCTTTCCGGCGTTATGTAGTCGGCTTCGGTATTTAGTAGACTTATTGCAAGAGGGTTTGTTATTTGAGAACAAGATGTCAAACAACATCCCACGAACGTACAAATACTGCTAGTGCTTTTCGGTCCCACATAATCTCTACATGATCAGAGTCGGCATATACTACTGTTTCTATGTCGGTCCCATTAGGATACCATATCTAAGGTGCTTTCCGACGCTTACGTATTCGGCTTCGGTAGTGGATATAGCAAGAGCAGTTTGTTTCTTCGAGAACCAAGATGTCAAACAACATCCCACGAACGTATAAATACCGCTAGTGCTCTTTCGATCTACATAATCTCCCGCCTGATCAGAGTCGGCATATACTACAGTTTCTATGCCAGTCCCCTTAGGATACCATAATCCTAAGTAGGACATTGGGGTTTTCATTGGTTTAGATTCTTCTAAGCCAAATTTCTTAAGCATTTCTTTAATATATTTAGATTGATTAAAGAAAATACCATCTTTCATTAGTCTTATTTGTAGTCCAAGGAAGAAGTTAAGTTCACCCATCATGCTCATCTCAAACTCGTCATGCATGATTTTGGCTAATTCATCACACGTGTCTTGACAAGTCGAACCGAATATGATGTCATCGACATATAGTTGAACGATGATGAGATTTGAACTTCTCGTCTTAGTAAAAAGAGTGTTATCTACCATTCCCATTTTATATTCATGTTTAATAAGAAAAGCTTTTAATCTATCATACCAAGCTTTGGGTGCTTGTTTAAGACCATATAAAGCTTTCTTTAGTTTATAAACATGATCCGGTTTTTCAAAGTCAATGAATCTTGAAGGTTGTGCCACGTATACCTCCTTATTGATAAAATCGTTCAGGAATGCACTTTTTACATCCATTTGGAATAGTTTAGAGTCTAAAGCACAAGCATAAGCTAATAGTATCCTAATTGACTCAAGTCTGGCAACTGGGGAATAAGTTTCATCATGATCGATGCCCTCTTATTGATTATAGCCTTGAGCAACTAACCTAGCCTTATTTCGAGAAACAATATCGTTCTTGTCTAACTTATTTCTAAACACCCAATTAGTTCATATAATTGTCATATTCCTAGGTTGTGGAACTAACTCCCAAACGTCGTTAGCAATGAATTAATTTAATTCTTCTTGCATAGCGACTATCCAACTATCATCCGTTAAGGCTTCATTCACGTTCTTTTGTTCTATAGTTGATATAAAACAAAAGAAGTTACTTTGGTTTTGGGCTTGTGATCTAAGGGTTCTTTGGTTAAGGTTTCCTATGACATTTTCTAATGGATGGTTCTTAGATTCCTTAATATTGACTATTTCGTCAATCTCTAAAGTTTCATCCACAATGTTACTTTCTAGGTTTTTCTTTTCGGTGACCTTAATTGCTTCTTCTTCATCTAGTATCTCCTTCAAGGGGGTTGTCTTAGAGGGTGGAGGAGTTTCATCGAATGGTCACTTTGTTTTTCAAAAGGGATAACCTTATCTAATTTGGTTTCCGGATTTTGTTGAATAGGTTGAAAATCACCGTTAGTAATAACATGCCAAAGATCAAGATCTTTTGATTTAACATATGTCTTGAATCTATTTTTCCAATAAATAAAACTATCACTTTCAAAAAGTGGTGGTCTTTGCAAGGATTGCCCTTCTAAATATTTGTTGGAATCTATAGATCGATCCAAGCTTTAAAATACACTATATTTTTAAAAATCTTGAGTGACCTTGGCTTCTGATACCAATTGTGGAAACTAGAAGATGGGGGTTTGAATAGTTTACAGGTTCGTTTTACGTTTTAAAAGTTTGCTTTCAAAAATACTTAGATTCGAGTTGTATGTTCAACCAATCAACAATATGAATCAACAATGTAAATATCTAAACTAATACTAAATAACAATCACAAGAATATAAAGAGATGAGAGAAGGAACAAGCAAACCAAGACACCAAGACTTATAGTGGTTCGGCTACGAAGCTCTTCTTCACCCTACTCTACTCCCCGAGTATCCTACTTGATATTTCACTATGTCAATAAGCTTCCTTCAGGCAGAGAGAACCGTTTACACGATGCTTACGTTATTTTCCGACACTAAGCTAAATGTCGAGTCTTAATATTAGCTAGAACCAATCACCACTACACAAGCACTATAAAATCACAAGATCTACACTATCGGATTTACACATAATTCGAATCACATAATTACACAAGATAATTACAATAAAGATTTGATACTTAGAAGAAGAGAGGAGAGATCACTAAATAACAATTCGGTTCTTGGCGAATACGAATGTTCTTCTCTTGCACTTGATAAAGAGGAGAGGATAGATGAGAAGAAGAGATTAGATCACTTGAAACAAGATCAAAAATGTTAGTGATCAAGAGATTTAGTAAGAGAAAGAAGGTTTTTAGAGAGAGAAAGAAGACTAGAAAAATTCATGCAAAGAGGTATATTTTTCTACCAGAAATAGTGCAGTATTTATAGACAGGATTTCCAACGGCTAGCTGGCGGCGGTCCCGGCGGTCCTAGATATATCTAGGAGCCGCCAGACCTATAAGGGGGCCGCCACTAGACTTCGCTCCTATTTTGTCTTTTTTGTGAGAAAGGTTGTATCTGGTATGGAACTTCCATTTTGGGGGGAAAACCAGATTCAAATTTTATTATTTAAATAAAACATTTTCTTTTATAAAAAAGTATTTTTGTATATTTATTTTTTGTAGAAATACTTTTGTGAAAATATAATGGTTAAGAAAAAATATTTTCTTGATAACTAATCATGCTTATTGATTTGTTTGTACATACTTTAAGTGATAACTAATCTTAGAAATGGAATTTTACGATTAATAATTTGTAAACGTTTATTTTTATCGTAGACATTTTTACATTTTGTATTATCAAAACGTTAAGAGGTCGAAAAATATAAATAACATTTTTAGACATTATTTGTATTAACACCGGCTTCTTTGGAACGTCTTTTTGCCGTTCCGAGGTTGTCTTACGAATCTACCTCTTCTCTTAAAGAACTTCTTGAAGTCTCTAACCGCCATGGCGTATTCTTCATCTTCATTTTCGGAAGTCGAACACTCCTCATCACTAGATTCTTTCTTAGCCTTTAAAGCAAGAGATTTTCTTTCTCCCTTTGCTTTGACTATTTCAGAATCTTTCTTAATGATCATCTCGTGAACTTCGAGATTCCCGATGAGTTCATCAGGTGACAATGATGTTAAGTCTTTCGACTCTTCAATCGCCGTAACATTTGCTCTTCATTTAGGATGTAGCGCCCTATGAAACTTCCTAACATAATTCTTGCTAGAATAACCTTCATCAAGAGCTTTTAGACTAGTAATGATAGTATTAAATCTAGCAAAAGCACTATATATAGATTCGTCTTCAGAAATGATGAATTGTTCATATTGTTGTACCAAAAGGTCAATCTTGTTATCTTTGACTTGGTTATTACCTTGATGGGTGATTAACAAAGTTTTCCAAAATTTTTTTGCCATATTACACATGAAAATTCTTTCATATTCTTTTCTTGGCAAAGCATTATAAATAACCATTTTGGCTTCATTATTTTTCGCAAGCTTCTTTTTAAGATCATCACTTTGTTTTTAAAAAGGGATAACCTCATCTAATTTGGATTCCGGATTTTGTTGAATAGGTAGAAAATCTCCGTTTGTAATAACATGCCAAATATCAAGATCTTTTGATTTAACATATGTCTCGAATCTATTTTTCCAATAAATAAAACTATCATTTTCAAAAAGTGGTGGTCTTTGCATGGATTGCCCTTCTAGATATTTATCGAAATCCATAGATCGATCCAAGCTTAAAAATACAGTATATTTTAAAAATCTTGAGTGACCTCGGCTTCTGATACCAATTGTGGAAACTAGGAAGGGGGGTTGAATAGTTTACCGGTTTGTTTTACGTTTTAAAAGTTTGCTTTCAAAATACTTTGATTCGAGTTGTATGTTCAACCAATCAACAATATGAATCAACAATGTAAATATCTAAACTAATACTAAATAACAATGACAATAATAAAAAAAGATAAGGAAAGAAACAATCAAACCAAGACGCCAAGATTTATAGTGGTTCGGCTACGAAGCTCATCTTCGCCCTACTCCACTCTTCGAGTATCCTACTCGAGATTTCACTATGTTAACAAGCTCCCTTTAGGCGGAAAAAACTGTTTACACGCCGCTTACGTTGTTTTCCGACACTAAGCTAAATGTCGAGTCCTAATCTTAGCTAGAACCAATCTACCACTTCACAATCATTACACAATCACAAGATCTACACAATCGGATTTACACACAATTATACAAGATAATTACAATAGAGATTTGATACTTAGAAGAAGAGAGGAGAGATCACTAAATAACAATTCGTTTC
>BQNB010136444.1:0-17999 GCA_026074375.1 Tanacetum coccineum
TCAAATGACTTTTCAAAATTTTAAATTACGAAAATTAAAGAAAAATAACAAATGACTTTAGAAAAATCTAAAAAATTCTATAAAAGTCCTAAATCTTATAAGGAAGGCAGGAAAAATAAGAGGAACCATACAGCTTAAACAAAAAGCTCTAAAAAGCCCGGAATAAGCTTCGAAGTGCTTATGAGAAAAAAGGGGTGAAAATGTGTTTAAGTATATAGATTGTGCAAAGTCTAACAGAAAAGTCCCAAGGACGCTAGTGGTAGAGGGTGTGTGTGCTTTAAAACGTTTGGTGAGTGGGGGTTGAGGTCCCGGGTTCGAGTCCTGCTCACCCGGGACTTCCCCCAACTCCCAAATGTTTTTTTTATTTTCTATTTTTTACAATTTTTTAGTTAAGCTAAAAATAAGCAACTTTTACAAAACCACTTTTTATTTAAGCCAAAAATAAGCACAGAAATAAGCACAAAAGGGTGACAGATTGCTTAACTAGACTAAGAGGCTAAATGCTAAACTGTTAAGCAATTTAAGCACTAATAAGCAATCCAAAAAGAGAAATAAGCTAACACAGAAACTTAACTACACCTAATAAGCATATTTGAACGAAAATAAGCAACTAAAATAAGCTAGAATGATAGTTTCACTAAAAAGCTATAATACTTAAAAAATTTAAACTAAAATGCAAATAAGCTCAAATAAGCTCTACCCTAAAGGAAATAAGCTCTAATGGACTAAAACTAACCTATTTAGCAAGACTAAACCTAAAATAAGCAAAAACAATAAGCAAATAAGCTTAAATAAGCAAATGAGCTTTTTGGCTCACAACTGTTAAGCAAACAGCCAAAGGGGACTTTTCTAGCTTAAAAATAAGCTAGCAAACAGATCCTTATGGCTTAGTGGCTTATACCACTAAAAAGCTTGGCCAAAAAGCTACTTAAATTGACAATCAGAAAAGAGTTTGAAACACACATAAGCCTTTAAAAAGCTTAATGAAAAAGCTAGTTCACACAGACATAACACTTAGAAAAACTTTTGCAATCTTTACAAAACCAAACTTTTGAGCTTAAAAATAAGCTAGCAAACAGATCCTTATGATCTTAAAACCTACAAACAGATTGAGATTTGACCTCAAAGAACAAGTATCATCTTTCAAAAAACATTTTGAAATAAAGAATAAGCCAGAAAAAGCAATTGAAAAAGCTATTTGTTCTTAAACACACACTTAGCAAAAATTTTGACAGAATTTGACAAAACACAAACCAACAATGCAGACCTATTTGACCTTGTTTCTAACCTGTTTTAACACTTAAACAAACTCAAAAACATCATAAATACTTGCCATACAAAGATCTAATCACACAATTGATTAAATGAGCTTATGAGTTCACAGATTCAAGTATTAGGTTAAACAAACTATGATTTTGAGATTTATAACTTAAAAACTTAAACTAACTCACTTTTATGACTAATTTTACCTAATTAAAACTGACTAAAGAACACAAAGCTAGTTTTGACCCATTTTCACCCATTTTCATAGTTAAACCAAACACCCCTTTAAATTCTGATTTGGACTTTTTAAACTGATTTAAGCCACAAATTGTAAAGACCAGATATTAAATAAGCTATACTAACAATATTAAGCAGATTTCAATATCCAATAAGCACTCAAATAAGCTATGACAGATTATGCAATAATAAGCTATAATGAACAGATTTTAAGTAAACTTGCACAAATGACATAGAAGCATAAAACAAACATACATAAGCAATAAATAACATAAATAAGCATAAATAAGCAGATATAAGCAAGCAATAAGCACAGATAAGCAGTTGAATAGTAAATAAGCTAAAACTTGAAAAATGGAACTTACAAAAGCCCTTGCTCAAAACAGGGCAAATAAGCTTATAATAAGCTAATCTACAAGCTCTAGCTTGTCAAAAGACAAGCTAGTAGTGTCCATAAGCCCATCCAAGTTTGGCTTATCATCCATTAAGCTGTGGTAATTTAGGGAGTGGATTTTTTTGGTTTTTTGTAAAATTTTCTTAAGTACTTAATATTTAAATGAGAACAGATTGATTATATGTTTAAATAAGAGCTTAAAACAGCTTGTGAAATGCTTTTAACAATAAGGATTCAAAAGATAACTTAAAAACTCAAATTTTCATTAAAGATTAAAAAGTTTACAAGACTTTGAAATTGAAAGACAATAATTTAAATGACTTAAAAATAAGCTAAAAACTAAAACTAGGTTAACTAACTGCCTCTAAGGGCTTACAATGTCCTACTTATATAATAAGCTAATGGTCTTGGTTCTTCATTTGGTGTTCTTCTTCTGTGAGACGAATGAGGGGTGTACTTGTTGAGTGAGAGAAGTCAAAAGCTCAATCTAAGCCCGTTATTTTGTTTGCTCTCCAAGTTCTCAAATCCTAGCCCTTGAATCTCTTATCTTTAACCTTGGACCAATGTGATTAAAGGGGATTGCCAAGGTGGCAATTGCTGTTTATAAGGTGGGGTTTGAGGAAAGTGATGGGTGAATAGTGCAAAAAGGGGTTGGCGGGAAAATGAGGAGGATATATAGTGTTTTGAGTTTACATGGTAAAGGTTTGGTGGTTTGGCAAGTTTAGTCCTCCAAGGTGTATAGAGATATTACAGGGATGGTCCTTGTGGTTTAATAAGACTTTATGGAGTTGGCAGAAACAGCTCCTGAGGTTATGTATATTTATTTCATGAGTGGTCCTTGTGGTGAGATAACACTAACAGCAGTTTGGATGGCTGTTAAGTGTTTTTAAGGGTCTTAGGCCAAGGATTGGGCCAGGTATGTAAAAAGGGTAATGGGCCATTTTAAAGTTATAAGGCTTTCTAAGTTTTTATATAATACCTTAATGGGCTTACCCGACCCATTAGATGGGTGCGGGTTGGCCCATTAAGTGTTTCTTCATTTACGGCTCCGCCTTTGACTTTGACTTTGTCAGGTTGACTTTTTGGTTGACTTTTGACTTTGACTTCTCACGCTCTTTTCATCCCGTGCCCGGTTTTGTCCGTTTTGGCTTGATTTTTTGTCCTTTTGTCGGATATCCGTTTCCTGCAAAATATAAGTGCAAAACATACAAATACAATGTATTTTTGATACGTTTTTGGTCATTTAAGCTCGTTTTAATGGATAAATGGTATGTGTGATTAAGCACATACCAAAATCCCCCATACTAAGATATTGTCGTGTCCTCACGCAATGCTACACGTAAACACTTAAGAAAACTAAAAATCTCAATCCCCCTCGACTAATTAACTCTAAAAGTAGCTAAGTGTTCATCAAGGGGAATTAAAGAATCAATAGCTTTAAAAAACCCCGTTTTTACCATTTTAAATATTTACACTTATTCCCACACATATTTTTGTATTTTTCCTTTTTCTCATTTTTTGTACTTTTCTTTTTAAGCAACTAACTAACTTATTTGACTTTTGTTATTTTATAACTTTTAGGGATCATAGAACAAGAAACATTTCAATCCTAAAATGCCCCAAAAAGGATAAATTCATCGTTCCCGACTTTTCACTTATTCCAAACCAAGCACAAAACGAAATCACCGTTAAATACAAGTTAAGATGCTAACACTACTCATATTTGTAACTTATGAACTTTTCACTCCAGACAATTATTATATCTTAGGTGAATGTGCTTATTTCGAATGTCAACCATAGATCAACGTTTTGTAAAATTTCTATGCGTCACGTTCCACCCAAAAAGTAATGAGTTTGAAGGCGAGATCATCCCATGTAGCGACTTTCGTCTCGGCACATCCCAACCTTGCGGCTAAGTGACCAGGCTTTTGACACCCCACAGAGACTAGTATCGGGACTCACGGACCTTCGGTTTCAACACCCTTGGATTTCCCGTATATACATAGAATTACAACTTAAAATGTAATAGTCTTAGATCAAAAGCATATTTAAATTTAAGAAAAAGAGATTTTCCCTATATTTATTAATTCACGTTTACTACACTTAATATAATTACACATCCATTAAACTAATGAAATCCTCGACCTTTTAGAAGGCTGCAACATCGGTTGTGAGCCGGCAAGATGCAGCAAACTTTTATCAGTCTCGGATAATTACTATGTGCCTTATTTAGAAGACTGCAACATCGGTTGTGAGCCGGCAAGATGCAGTAAACTTTTATCAGCCTACGGTTTATTATTATTATTACCACCTTTTTTTCATCTTTTTCATTTTTTTTATTTTTTTTATTTTTTTTCATTTTACTTTATTTCACGATATATAGAGAAAAATTCTTTTTGGAAAATTTAAGTATAAATTTGAACTAAAATTATTGATATCATCCATAATTCAAAAATTGTTGATTTAAGTTTAGTTTTCGAAAAGAGCACGTATTATTAGTCTGGTTTAGGAGCTTATGGGAGAAAAAGCCACAAATTACACACATGAGCTCTTAAGATTTCCAAATAATCCTTGTTTAGCATCCAACTCATACTTAACTCTATCATTTTTCGTTCTTCGCAAAGATCCGCGAATGCTTAGTCTAAACGTTAAGGAACAAGCTAGAGCTCAACACGCTCGATCGAGTCAAAATTTATTCTTATTCTACCCAGCAGGAAAGTCAAAATTGTGACAAAACACTTATTTTATTTTTGAAAATTTTTAAATTTTTTCATTTTTTTGGTATTTTAGTGGTAAAAACGGGATTACGTGAAAACAACGGCTGCAGGCACAATCAAATCAATAGATCCCCCCATACTAGAACTAAACATTGTCCTCAATGTTTTAAGAAGGGTCTCTACGTAAATCCTAAGCCGTTTATTAAGTATGCTTAAAGATAAACGTTAGTCGATAAGATTTGGATATTGGATTCCCAAATGAAGCTAAGGATGTGAAGCTCTTGTGATTGAAGGACAAAATCACGAGCACGAGAGGCTTTAAAAATCCGGGAATTCCTAGACAATAAACCACAAAACACAAAACACGGAAAATGGAAAGAGGCGAGCCTCTCACACAACAACAAAACACTTATTCATTACTACTATTATCATTATACTAGGATAAGCATGGGTTGCCACCCACGAAGTGCTTGTTTTAGGTCGGTTAGCTTGACCCAATCCCCCCATACTTGAACATTTCAAGGGGGATAGAAGAGGAGACACGGAACATACAAGACACGGATGTCCTCTTGGTAAGAGCAAGGAAAAATCTCCATCGGGCTTTCAAGAATTTTGGTTACTTTGAAGGCTTTAGTGCCCCGATAAGATAGTTCCGGGAGAAGAGAAGTATGAACTCTTTTAGAAGTTAGAATCCTGGGGTTGAAAACTTTTTCCTCATTTTCGAATTAAAATGAGAGTAAAGCTCCTAGCCTGGGAACTTCTTTGTGGAAAGGAAGTTCATAAAGAGAAAGAGGAGGATCTAAATCCTCAAGAATTAAAGAAGCATTAGTGGCCTTCTTTACATTCTTTTCCGGTGTTGCAAAGTTGGTGACTTCAAAGAGGTTCTCATGAATGAGTATACCCGGATTAAATACCTTGTCCTCGTTGTTGGTTGAAGACAAAGCATCAACCTCAGAAAAATCCTCATAGAAAACTGAGTCACACTCGGGAAAAGGAAGGAAATCACTTGATTCAGGAAGATCAAGATTTTAGAATCTTTGATTTTCTCTTCCTTGAAGTCAAATGGATCATCATAAGTATCATCATTAACGATCTCATGATCAAAAAGGTTATCATCATAATCATCCCATAATGGTGGGGAGTTAGGAGATGTGGAGGGAGACTTGGTCACAAAATTAGAAGACGGAGTGGGATTGTCTTTTAATGCTTCGATCTTAGCAATAAGAAGATTGATATTCAACAATTTTTCATTAAGAACTTCTCGTCTTGAGTGTTTAGAAGAATATCAGTATCAATCTCTCTAACTTCAAAATCCTTCACCTCCTCTAAGCTGTCGAGCTCAGAATCGAGAGGTGATGCATCGATATAATCGATGTCCTCACTGTAAAGAGAATCGTCATCACTTAAGAACAATCATCGTTAAAAATGGAGAAAATCTCCAAGTGATCGTTTAAAACATCAAGAGGAGGAGAATTATCACAAAAAGGCATGTTAGCCTTAATTATATTAAGTCAAACAAGAATGTTATCGGTCTTAGAAAGTCAAACTAGGTCTTGTATTGTAATAGGCTAGTCGGGTTCAATGGGCTTGGATTGTAATCTAATATTGTCCATGTTTCGGGCTCAAAGCCCAAGTTTATGCCAAGCCCGACCACCTAAAGATTACTAGCCTATACGCACCTCCCTTAGCAGGCATGGGTATAATATCCTCCACGACACTTTGGTTGAATGGTGGTGGTACATGTTCATTCATTGGTACTCACACTTTTCTCTAATCTAATATTCCTTTTTTGTTTCTCTCTCTACTTTCTCTCTCTAAGTTTTCTTATTATTTTCTAGCATATTGTTCAAGAATTAGTGTTGTGTTTGTAATGGATTAAACTAGTGGGATAACAAGTGGTATCACTCGCCAAGGGGTGTTTAGTGTTTGTTTTGTGTGAAATTCGTGGGTTTAGTTGGTTGTTTTTCTTTGGTTCGAAAAAAGCAAGAAAAAAAATCAAACTTTGATTTTTGTTTCGGGGTTAAAAGTGTTAAAGACTTGTACTTTCGGGCTTAGATCAATTCTTGCCCCCCCCCCCCCCCCCCCCCCCCCCCCCCCCCCCCCCCCCCCCCCCCCCCCCCCCCCCCCCCCCCCCCCCGCATCATTACTAGGTGGTTTTAACATCATTTCGTAGCTTACAAGAAAGTTTGAAGATTTTTTCGTGGCTGCGTTTTGCCTATCTGAAGGGGTGTTCTTGATTGCGTTTTGCTTCATTCGTTGCGTTTTGCCTCAAGACACTGCGTTTTGCTTCATTCGTTGCGTTTTGCCTCAAGACACTGCATTTTGCTTCATTCGTTGTGTTTTGCCTCAAGACATTGCGTTTTGCTTCATTCGTTGCGTTTTGCCTCAAGACACTGCGTTTTGCTTCATTCGTTGCGTTTTGCTGTTTGCGTTTTGCTTCATCATTGCGTTTTGCTGCTTGCGTTTTGCTTCATCATTGCGTTTTGCTGCTTGTGTTTTACTTCATCATTGCGTTTTGCTTCATCATTACGTTTTGTTGCTTGTGTTTTGCTTCATCATTGCGTTTTGTGTGGCTTGCATTTTGCTTCATCATTGCGTTTTGCCTCTTGCATTTTACCTAGAAATCTTGCGTTTTGCTCTTGAGATTTGTCTACAGGTTGAGATTTGTTACTGCGTTTTGCCTCATTAAAGACCCTTTTTATAACAAAATCTATAGTATTGTGTAAATGTTGCCCAAATCTCAACAAATCTTGCGTTTTGTTTAGAAGTCATTGCGTTTTGTCTAAAAGACTGAGATTTGCATATTGAGATTTATCAAACATTCTTGGTTGAGATTTGACAATCGTTCTTCGTTGAGACTTGCTACACCTTGACCTTCTTTAGACAACAAACTCAAGACTTAGAACTTCATTTTGGATCTTACACATACAATCAATTAAACATAAACAAACCCTTACAATCAAAAAACAGCTGAAACTTAATCATACTTGAATCGTCAATTAATGATTCTTCACAGTTTTCTCTTGATTGTGTAAAATCCGACGAAAGATACGATTCTTTTCTCTGTTTTATTCAAAGATTGTAAAAATCCCCATGAACGTTATGCATTAAAACCACAATCAATCACTTCATAACACTTAAGATCCGATATCCATTTACAACAACTTCATCAAAATATCAAATTTAAATACCAATTTACAAACTCAATCATCGAATGCTCTTCATAATGCTATCATGGAAACGGGTAGCAAAGATCGCCCACCAATGTTAGCACCGGGTAATTATGTTCAGTGGAAATCCAGAATCAAGAGATACATTGACACCAAACCTAACAGTGAACTCATCCACCATTGTCTCAAAAATCCACCATACACGTTCTCAATGGGCTGAGGGTAAACAGTCTCCAGTTTGAAGGTGTAGTACTGATAACAACTTACAGAGAGGTATATGGAGAACTATAAGAATGTTTCACAAGACATACGAGATCAACTGAATGCTGAAGCTGAAGCCATTCAGATCATACTTATAGGGATAGATAACGATATCTACTCTACAGTTGATGCTTGTCCGAATGCATGTGAAATGTGGAAAGCCATATAAAGGTTGAAACAAGGTGAATTAATCAATGTTTAAGATCTTGAAACCAATTTATATTGGGAGTTTGGAAAATTCACATCACGGGATGGTGAATCACTTGAATAGTTTTAATAATCACGGTTTTACAAGATGAAAGAATAAGTTGTCTAAATCCTCAGTGACATTTTACTAATCTCAAGTGAATGTCCTGTTTCTTATTTCAACTTACAAACCTGAATGCCAAAGGTTTGTGGAACACTTGTTTAAGCAAGCCAGAGATGAAGGATATCTCTATCACAAAGCTTTTTGACATTATGAAGCAACAACCAGAATGAAGTCAATGAGATAAGAAGGCTGAAAAGACTAGCATGTACCTGCTATTCCACTTGCACTTGTTGCTCAACAACAACCACGTGTACCATCATCAAAACCATCCTACTTAAAACACTCAATATTCCTCCACCAGATCGCAACAGTCTACCAGAAACAGAGGAAAATCACATGTTACCCCTTCTGCTCCTACTTATGATCCAGAACTTGTTACTGTTACTGAAGATGAGGAAATGTTAAAGGATAATGAGATTGACAAACTCATGGCTTTAAATTTCTCTTCTCGTTAAAATAAAATCTACAGACCTTACCAACAACAATACTTCATACTTAATCAAACACTAGTCGAGCTAATCAAGATAATTCTCCAAGAATCAACAGAGGAACTGGGTATGATAATCAAAGGGTAGTCAATGTTGCTGGGGCTAGGGAAAATGTAGGTACTCCGGTAGTGCAAAAGTCTGGGATTCAGTGTTACAACTGCAAGGAATATGGGCATGTATCCAGGGAATGTCAAAAACCAAAATGAGTAAAGGATGCAGCTTATCACAAGGAAAAGATGTTATTGGTGGTAAAACTAAGAGGAAGTGGGGTTTAGTTGAATGTTGAAAACAAAGCTGATTTAGAAGGATGTACTGATGATGATTCTGAAGAACGGAATTGGACGCTATTTATGTACATGCACAAATTTCATAAAGGTTACTCCAGATTCAAGTTGACAAATTCTGGAGCAATTTTTGATGATGAAGCACAATGCCTATGATCGTCGGAGGATCATTCTATTCATCGTCGGACTCTGGGTGCTCAAACGCACATGACCGGAATCTCAAACTTCTAACTTAATTTTGTGGAGAAATTTCTGGGAACGGTGAAGTTTAGAAATGATCAAATTGCACCAATTCTTGGCTATGGAGATCTGGTTCAAGGAACTATTACCATCAAACGAGTTTATTATGTCGAAGGGCTTAATCATAATTTATTCTCGGTTGGTCAATCTTGTGATGCGGATTTGGAAGTTGCTTTTCGGAAGTCTACATGTTATATCCGTGATTTGAAGGGAAATGATCTTCTCACAGGTTCTCGTGGCATTAGATTTAGTATTCCATTTGTTGCATAGACTCCATACAACTCCCAATCCAATTTGCTTAATGGCTAATGTAGTACATCGTCTCGTGCATGGTTATGGCTTCGTCGTCTTTCTCATGTAAACTTCGAACACCATCAACTTGCTCTTCAAAGATTAATTATTATGAATGGCCTTCAAAGCTAGAAATTTGTCAAGATATCTTTGTTCTTTCTTGTGTGTTGGGGAAAGCATAAAGATTGTCTTTTTACTCTAGACTAACCCGAGCTCATAATAGACGTTACAACTTCTACTCTTGGGGCTTATGTGTCTAATAAGGTAAGATAAAGCATTAAATGGAAAGATTGTATGTTCTAGTAATTGTTGATGGACTAACCCCTCCCGTTTTTTCCTGGAATCACTTCTTGTGAGGTCAAAGTCGTAATCACTTGGAGTTCTCATTTGATTTCCTCTAACTTGTCACAGAGGTCTTCGTGCTTAGTGTATAATCAGTTCAAACTGACAAAGGCACGGGAATTTCTTATAAAACTCTTCATGATACTTTGCAAAAGAGGGAATTAAGACACGAAAACATCAACTCGCTTCGAACACATGAACAAAATGGGCGTTGTCGAAAGAGAAAATGTACTCTTGTATGAGGCTGCTCGAACAATGCTAAGCGCCGCTAAGTTCCTTTGTTTCTTCTGGGTGAAGCAATTGGAACTGCATGTTTTTCTACAAAAACCGTTCATTGTAATTTCCTCGACATGAGAAAAAACACCTTATCATATCATCATTGCCCGGAATGAACTGTCAGTCAAGTTCTTTCAATCTTTGGTTCTCTTTGCTACATGTCAGAGATGGTGAAAAGCTTGATTAAAATGAAGGAAAAAAAGGTTGTTGCATGTATTTTTTTTGGGTATTCTACTCAGTCAAAGGTCTTATAGGGTATTTAACAAGAGAACAAGAATGATAGTTGAAAAAATTTCATGTTACTTTGACGAAATTGCTCAAATTGGCGTCAATCCGTACAGTTCTGACCATGGTCCACCAAATGTTCGACAAAGTACGTGGAAAAAGACAGTTTAAGTTCCCGGTCTACAAAGTCAAGATAATGTTCTCAAGTTGCTGGACGTAACAGTCAAATGAGCTGGAATTGCTTTATAGGTCTGTTGTTCAGTGATTTACTCATGGAATTTTAATGTTGTGTCAACGTCTTTCGCTGTAATTGCTGCTGATAAATCTCCGATAAACGTCAACAACATAAACACAACTCACACGTCTACAACAAACCGATGGTTGCAGATCCTCCTCCATTGAACATTATTTCATCAACAAACTCTCAAATCAAGTACCAACTTGTCAATGCACCTGAGGAACATTATTCACAGCAGAAACCAATAGGAAAATGCATAATTTGCGACAATGAATTTATTCAATTATTAGTACAACCGGTACAAGAAAAGGGATGAATCGTCTTGTCATATTGATTCATCAAATATGCATACTTTCTATCAACAACATCTTCCGCACAACGTTTGGCAAAAGATCATCCATTTAGAAAAGTCATTGGTAATTCTTCTCAATCAGTTTGAAAAGACGTCAGCAAGAAATAGATGACGAGATGTGTATGTTCGCACTCACCGTGAGTCTCGAACGAACCAAAAGAACATCAAGAAGCCATGGCTGTTGCTGTAAGGATTGAATCAAGGCAGGAAGAAAAATTCATCAGTTGATCGACTAGATGTTGGGAATTTGTCGACAGACCACTTTGCAAAAATGTCTTAATTAAGTGGCTCTGGAATCAACAAAACGTGATGAGGAAATATACTGTTATTCGCCAACAATCTCGTTCTTGTAGCTAAGGGTTAGGCTCAAAGGAAGGTATTGATTTTGAGAGTCAATTTACACAGTTGCTCGGTTGGAAGCTGTAAGATTGTTCATTGCGTATGCTGCACCAAATCATTTACAGTGTACCCTTATGGAGTTTAAAACAACATTTATTTACGGACCTCTGAAGAAGAAGTGTACAGTAAAACCAACCAGATGGATTTGTTGACCCTTATCATCCTGACAAAAGTTTTCCATCTCAAGAAAGCATTATATGGTCTCAAACAAGCACCCAAGTAGCGTGGTATGGATGAACCTCAACTTCTCTGGTATACAGAAGGATTCAAAAGTTCTATTGATCCAACTCTATACATAACTAAACATGGGGAAGACATAGTTGATGACATAATTTTTGGTTCTACGAACCCAAAACTTTCAAAACGATTTGGAAAACTAATGCCACAGAAGGTTTGCTATGTCTATGATGGGGGGTAAAATTCTTTTGGGTATTCAGATTCCACCATACCCCTTGTGGTATTTTATAAACCAAGACTAATGTATGCTCAGAGATACTAAAAGCATGGTTATGACCTCATGTGATAGCAAGCAATTGGTACTCTAATGGCTACCAATAAACACTTGATGCTGACTTGCGTGGTACTTAGTTGACCAAATGAAATATCGTCAGTTATGTCGGTGACTAGGTAATAACAGCAATGTTTGACCAGATATTGTACATGCAACATGTTATTGTGTCGCTATCAAGCGAAAACCGACCTAAGAAACATTCTCACTGCGGTTTTTTTATTTTTAAAACAGACTTTTGGGATTAAGACTCCATTAACATGGGTCTCTGTAATCGAAAGAAACTGGTTTCGAATAACTTCTTTTTCAGATTTCGGAATCACGCGGGCTGTCTCGATTCACGTAAGAGTACATCTGGTGGCATACAATTTCTAGGTGGTGATAAGTTAGTCAGTTGGTCATCCAAAAAGCAAGACTGCACCTTAATGTATTCAGCAGAAGCAGGAGTTAGTATGTGTTCTTTATATGCGTTGTTATGACAAGTTCTTGGTTGGAATCAGCTCACAGATTTGGCTTCCACTTTGATTAAATACCTATTTTATGTGACACAAGGCAGTCTTAGCCATCTCGTGCAACCAGTCTAGCATTCCCGTACCAAGCACATCGATGTTAGATATCACTTCATAAAGGAACAAGTTGAAAAGGGTATTGTTGAATTATTCTTTGTCGGAACTGAATACCAGTTAGCTGACTTGTTTACTAAAGCTTTATCGGAAGATAGGTTTAAGTATCTTGTCAGATGACTCGGTCATGGAGATGATTGTCTCTAGATGAACTGGAGGTTTCGGCGATTGATCTTCTTGATCCATCTAACATCAACTTGTACCATATTTTATTCTATCTTTATTTTTTGATTTATAAAATTTTTGAAAAAGAAAATTTGAAAAAAATATAAAACCTAGAAAAACAATATCAGAAAATCAGAAAAATTTCAAAATATGCCAAAAAGAATCTTCTTATCGACATGTCTCTTGGGAATCGATAACATTTAGTACCTAGAAATGTTGATTATCATCGACACGGGCGTGTAAACTGAAGTTACGATAACAGGAGTTTTTTTTTTTTCAACATGCTTTCAAAACATGTCATTTCTAAATTTTCTTAATGTCTTAGTACATTTCAGTGCCATAACTCGGTCTCGATTGTCAACAGGGAAATGTACGCTTCAATGCGTTACTCATAAAATAGAGAAGAGAAGTCTTTATCATGGTTTTAAAATCGTTATTAGAAACACAATTTTTCAAAAAGAACTTTCAATGTCAATTGTTCCTACAATTACTTTGTGGTATTTTTTCCATTAAAAAAGTTGGTTATTTTGTTAAATTGTGTGTTCATAACACTCCCTTCATCGAATAATTTTTTAAAGATTGTTGTGTATTAGAATGTCCATTTTATGTGAATCAATTTCTGAGGGGAGTTTTTTAAAAAACTAAGGCCTTTTATGTGTTGGGTACTCTTATAAATGTCAATTTTATGTATCCAAAACACATTTTGTGAAATATATATTGTGGAAATTATTGTCAATTAATAATATACATTGTTCCACTAAGGATCTCACTAAGTCTTCAAACATTTTGTGGTATAATATCAAATTTTTCATCTCCATTGTAAGTTTTAATAATTATTGGTATCCACATATACGTTTGAAGGGGGGCCATCGAAACATCTGAAGTCATGCAATTTCGTTAGTATAGTTTTTCTCTCCATGGGAAATTTTTATGTCAAATTTTAGTCAATGGTATTTCAAATACTACGTGTTTTATTATTTAAATAAGGGGAGAAAATTTTATTAAAATATGATATAGTCGAATGTGATCTTTAAGACTCTAAGCTGCAACTTTTCCTTATGTGCTAAACAATTTCGAATCTCGCAAGCACTATGTGTTGGGGGAGTATTTGAAAATATTACAATGTCAGATAATGGTTTTTTTGGTTCACATCTCTTTACCCAACAAACTATTAATTCACCGACGATTCTGAAGTCATAAGGTGGTTAGGTTAGGAATAAGTCCTACGATCCAACAGACCCGGAGGGATCTACCCAAGGAACTCCAAAGTTAGACATAGAGTCTTAGGTATGATTGGAAAGTATGGTATATAGGGAATATAAGTTCCGCTAAGATTGAAGCTAACACGTGGAACAACACAACAGGTGGTTAGTAATGAAGTCTTGGTAAGCATTGAAGGGGTTGAAGAATGAAAAAGAAATGTATGGATAAAGGGTGAAAAGAAAGAAGCCCTCCACACAACTTAGGCAGAAACCGGGTCAATACATAATCTATCAAAATCACAAAGATGATTGTTGATTGAAGACGCCATCATGGACCAGTGATGCAATGGGGGGGCACAACCCTTCCAGAATTCGGGTTTCTCTCAAAAGAAAAAGAAACTTGGTATCATTTTTCACGAAATACACATGTTATCTATTGACATCTCACTACGGAGATTGTTGATATTGAATAGGTGGCTAGTCTGCTCCAACCTCCGATTACTAAAACTATAAGTGCACAAATTGAGTCTAGAGCCAAGAAGAGATCAACATTATAAATCTCATTAGGACACAATGTCAAAATACAGTGTTGAACACCATACAGTTCACAAAGCCATGTAACACAAAGAGTCCTACGTATATATCCTTGGATCTTGCAGAACATCGGAGTCGATAATTAAGATTCACAGTGGAAGATGGAAAATCTGACTTCGAGCCTACATCAAAACACATCTTGGTAGGTGACGTGCAAGATTTATATGAATCAAGCTTGTGTAACTGGATATCAATTTGGTCCAGTAAATGAATTGATGACTTAATCAGAAAGATAGTAAATACTGAGTACTCTTTCCGTGGTTGTTGATTTTGGGACGATTCCGGTATGAGAAACTATGCAAGCATTGGTGAATCTTAATACATATGTGTTAGAAGATCCTAAGCTTGGAGTTGGATACCTGTTTTGTCAAGGTATAATTCTTTGAATCTACCTGATCAACAAGGTATAGTATTTATCTATAATCGGGGGAATCCTGAGGTTAATGCAACCTAACTCAAGATGGAATGACAAAGCCAAATTCATCTTTTTACTGCTAAACTGTTTTATTTTTCAGTATAAGACGACGGTTTGTTGCAGCCTATTTCAGCGAAGCTCGATTTTCATAAACCACCAGCTCATACTAAGCATTCAATGTAAAGATAGTTGATTCTAATCTCCCCGCCATAAGAGCCTCAAAGTTTAAATAAAGATTCATCAATTGGGGAGAATGTTTGATTATAATCACATATGTCATAACAAGAATGTAAAAACAAGTTGAGCATGTGGCAAGAGCACTAGTTGATCAAGGAAGTCAAAATCAAGATGATTCAAGTAAGGAGATGAATGCAATGATAACGATCTCAGAATTCAAGTCAAAGATAAAGGCTCAAAATCAAGGATCACAAAGCATGGATGAACATAAGATTACAAACAAGACAAGACCAAAAACAAGGCAAAGCATAAATCGTCAAAAGTTCATGTTCTTCAAAGTAAGGAGACAATGATAAATCAATGCAAACTCCATAAACAAGATGTCATAGTGGTACGGAGCTGTTTGAAGGGAAGAGACCTCAACAATTAGGGGAGATTTTTAGCCTTAAATTATATTAAGTCAACAAGATGTTATCGGAGCTTAGAAAGTCAAACTAGGTCTTGTATTGTAATAGGCTAGTCGGGTTCAACGGGCTTGGATTGTAATATAATATTGTCCGTGTTTCGGGCTCGAGAGAATCAATCTTGGGAGAGGAAGCCATCAAAGTATCACGATTGAGTAATGATTCAAGAAGATAAGACTCGGTATCAAAACGATCATTTTTCGGAGTAGAATCGAGGTCTTCATTATGAATCGGATTAAACTCACTAGAAATGATTTCCTCGTCAAGATCAAAAAGAGGGTTCGAATAAGTTTTAAAACTCATTTCGTGAATAACCTCCTCATGACTTGACTCGTCATCACTAGAGGTAGAATCTTCGAAGAGAGGATTGGAAAACGTTGAAAAATTTATCGTTTGAGAATCATCACAATCGGGCACATCACACTCACTTGGGATTGGGATAAGGTTCTCAACACTAGACTTTATTAATTCGTCTGATCCTGTTGCCGAAATAGTATCAAGATGCTCATCCTCCATTATAAGAGAGTCAACGGGCTCCTCGGTTGGTAAGACGGGCGTGATTGCAATAGTATACTCCTCGTCATCATCATCATCATCATTGTTGCAGAAGGCAGGATGATTCTAGTTTGGAGTACTAATAAAATCAGCCAACTCATCGTTTATACTTTGCAAATCTTGAAGAAGTTTGTTAAGCAATTCTTGTACATCCTCGGGTTGAGCATGCTTAACTTCAAAAAATTTGTCCCAACCTTGTATTAAAACCTTCGGTGTTTCCCTAAAAATAAATACGATTAAACTTCTTTCGAAAGTTTTGTATCGATTTCGTTAGGTCTTCTCAGGCTTGCAAAGCTTCCATTCTCATTTCTTGAGGAGTTTGATGAATGACGGGAAATTACGGGGGTTGAAATTGGTCAAAACCGGATGAATTGGAATCGTGAAAATTTTGATTTATCGGTTGACATTCAAAAGTCGCATGAAGACCCCCGCAATTTTCACAACAAAGAATTTGTTATTGAAAACTTGGTAAAGTTTGTGGGAACTCATCATAGTTTTGATTGTAGCATGGTTCCGGTTTAGAGATAATCGGAACTTGCGGTGTACAATAGTGACCATAACGAGCATCGTTCCCGAAAAATTCACATAAGATTGGTTGAGAGTGTGTGGGCTGGTAAGAGAAACTTAGAGATTCATTAAAAGAGTACGGATTTGAAAAATCGATTGGATTTCCATCTCCATAAGTACAATTTGGACAAATTCCATCAATAAAATGATAATCGCACCGTTGGCACGTGCATGAATAACAATAAGATTTATCCGTCGGTTGTCCACACCCCACACACTCATATTGGAAATAAGACTCCATGAGAATTAAAATGGTTTAAGAGGGTTAGAAGAAAATGAGAATTAAATGATATAGAGGGCAACGAAGAATATTTTTGAAATTTTTATATTTTTAAAATAAGAAAATAATATTTTTGATAACTGGAAGTCAAATTGCACACGGTAGCTCTCTAAATAAGTTCGCAAAGGAGCGGAAGGATTTAGTGAGCCGAAGCTTCTTAAGTACGTTCTTTCCTTTTTGGGTGATCCTTGGATCAAACCCGCCTTTTCCCCTCTTATAGCAAAAATATTCAAAGGTGAGCCGTTTATAACAATTAACAACACGATTTGTTTTGTTGGTTTTCGATTTTTTTTGGTATTTTTGATTACTTGGTAATAGAAAAAAATATATATTCACAAATGAAAGCGATAACTTCACGAGGAAGGGTCTTCAAGGCACAACAAACTTCAACTCGATAATCGTCTCACGACCTCCCCGGCAGCGGCGCCAAAAATTGATAGCTAATTCTTTACTATATATATAAATATATAATATATAATAAATATATATAATATAAACATAATAAGTAAGGAAATATATCAATGATAAGAAATCCAAGAGGCTTTTTAAAAGAGTATTCACTTTTATCCAAAGTAAAACTCTAAAAAAAACTTTCCCGGGTCGTGTCCCGTCGAGGCGTGAATTTGAAAATCGAGTTTTAGTTTGATAATTTATGCTTGGATAATCAAGAGTTTGATTTGGTTATCTAAATCTACAGGAAAAAGCAAGTAAAGGAAAACTAAACCTAAAACGTAAGCATCTACAAAATTAAAAACGAAGAAAAACAATAACGGGATCAAATCCCGTTCTTTAAAAATCCAAATTCTACAAATTTAACCCTACGAAAGCAAATTTAATTTTTCTAAGTCCTAAATGATAAAAGAAAATTTAAAAAAAAGAATTATATTTTTTTGATTTTTATTTAATTTTATATGAATTAAAAACAGTTTTAACTTAAAAAATTAAAAAAAAAATACTAAACT
>BQNB010136446.1:0-17999 GCA_026074375.1 Tanacetum coccineum
TTATAAAAATATAAAAACAAAATATTTATTCATTAAAAGAAATGTTTTATTAAAAACATAAAATTTGAAATTCAATTTTTTTCCTCAAAATAGAAGGTTCTATAACAGATACAACCTTCACAACAAAAGGACAAAAAAGAAAGCGGAGTCTAGTGGCGACTCCCTTTTAGGCATGGCGGCCCCCACCAGCAACGATCATTTTTTTGTCCCCTATAAATACTGGGTCACCCCATCTAAAAAAAGAACCTCTTACCACGAATTTTCTCAAATCCATTTTTCGCTCTTCTTCTTTTCTTTCTAAAACACATATCTTGATCACTAACATACATTGATCTTGTTTCAAGTGATTAATTCTTTCTTCCTCCCTTCTTCTTCTTCTTCTTCTAATCAAGTGCAAGAGAAGAACAATCGTATTCTTCTATATACGAATTGTTATCAAGTGATCTCTCTCTTCCTCCTCAAGATCACAAATCTTCATTACATATATTTAGTGTTGTTGTGTAAATTGGATTGTGTGTAGATCCAAGTGTGTAAATTGTGTATTGGTGTGATTTGGATTGTGTGTCAATCCAAGGGTATATATATCTTGTGAGTGTGTAAAGACTTAGTGAAGTCTTAGATTGGTTCTAGCTAAGATTAGGACTCGACATCTAGCTTAGTGTCGGAAAAGAAAGTAAGCGACGTGTAAACGGTTTTCTCCGCCTAAAGGGAGCTTGTTGACATAGTGAAATCTCGAGTGGAGTACTCGGGGAGTGGAGTAGGAACGAAGAGGTGCTTCGTTGCCGAACCACTATAAATCTTGGTGTCTTGGTTTGATCGTTTCTTTCCTTATCCCTTTATATTATTATTGTTCATTTAGTTCATTACATTAGATAGTTTTTGTTGTGATTCATATTGTTGATTGATTGACATATAACTCGAATCAAACCATTTTATAAGCAAAGAATTTTAAACCGGTCAATTAACCTGTAAACTATTCAACCCCCCTTCTAGTTTCCACAATTGGTATCAGAGCAAGGTCACTCAAGATCTTTAAAATATATTGTATTTTAAAGCTTGGATCGTATCCTAATTTTGATTCACGACAAATATCCTAGAAAGGCAATCAAGCAAAAGACCATCACTTATTGAAATGATAGTTTTTATTTAATTCGAAAAATAGAGCGAGACATAATTTTAAATGAAAAGATCTATATCTTTGGGCATGTAAATTACAAATGGTGGGATTTTCAACCTATTATTCAAATTAAACCAAACTTGATAGGTTTGTCCCTTTTGAAAATCAAACCGATGATCTTAAAATAAAATAAGGCTTTGCGAAAAAACCAAGAAGCCAAAATGTTATTTACAATGCTTATGCCTAGAAAAGGACTATCAAGAACGAATTTTCATGTGTAATATGGCAAAAGAAATTTGGAAAACCTTGTTAATCACCCATCAAGGTAATAGTCAAGTCAAAGATAATAAGATCGACCTTTTGGTCACAATATGCAACAAATTCCGTCATCTCTGAATACGAATCTATAGATAGTACATTTGCTAGATTTAATAAAGTTAACATATCTTAAAAGCTCCTTGATGAAGGTTATTCTAGTAAGAACTACGTAAGGAAGTTTCCTTAGTGCTCCTACATATCAAAATGGAAAGGTGGGTAGAGGAGGGGGCAAAAGTCATGGCGATTTGAAGATGTCGAAAGACTTAAATCACTAACGTCTTGATGAGAACATTGAGAAACCTCAAAGTCCATGAATGAACAACAAGAAAGATTCCGAAATAGTCAAAAGTAAAAGTTGAAAGAAATTCTCATGTTTAAAGAGCTAAGAAATAATCTAGGTGTTGAATATTGTTTCGACTTCCGGTAGTTGAAGACCGAAGAGAAATCCATGGGGGATAATTAGACTTCAAGTAAGTTCTTTAAGAGAAGAGGTAGATTCGTAAGACAACCTCGGAACGACAAAAAGACCTTTTAAAGAAGCCGAGACGACAAAAACGGCAAAAGTGAAAGGAAGTGCTTTAGATGCGGAGATCCAAATCATCTTATTGGAGAATGTCCAAAGCCACCGAGAGACAAAAACCAAAGTGCATTCGTTGGAGGTTCTTGGAGTGATAGCGGTGAAAAGAATGATGAAAAGATCCAAGACGAGACATGTCTTGTAGCTCAAGTACCAAATGAGGTATGTTCCGAATCTTCTTATTTTAGTGATGAAAAATCATCAATTGATGATTTAGCTTTAGACAATGAATATGATAAATTATGCAAAATGAGTTTAAAGATAATCACTAAGAACAAAATGTTAAAAGCTATTAGAAATAGTCTAGATCATGAGCTTAGAGAATTAAAAGATAAATTATCCATACTCGAGAAAAACAAGGGAGTTGATCTCGATTGTGCAAAGTGTCATACACTTAAAATTGAAAATGAAAAGCTCAAAGAAGAATCTACTAGATTAAACAAATTTGAAAAGAGTACACATTGCTTGAATGAAATGTTAAGTAATCAAAAACCCTCCGGTGATAAATTAGGTTTGGGGTTTAATTCATTTGAAGCATCATCTAGTAGAACTAAGGAAATAAAATTTGTAAAAGCTCATAAAAGACGTGGTTTCTGATTGTGGAGCCCTCATTGATGGGCGGGCCTACCCTTAAATGTTTAGGGCGGTCCCCCAAAATAAATATGGGACCGCCACCAGCAACTTCTGGTTCTAAGAGAAGTGTGTCTTTTCAAAAATCCATTTTGGGTCCTAGACCAAAACACATAATTGTAAACAAAGTCAAAATTCTTGTGGCTAGTGACAATGAAGTCAAACAATTTTATAAACCATTGACAAAGCCCGGAGTTGGATTTTCAAAAACCAATTTTAGATCAAAAACTCCACCTCCTAGAAGAGTCAATAATAATTATTTCTCCGTCCTAAAACACCGCAAACCCAAAAAGACAATGTTGGTCGACAAAACCAACCTCATGGCTTTCACGTAAGTTGGAACAACTTTCCACGTCAAAGTTACATGCCATGGGAAATGTGTCTTCCGTTCTCACACCCCAACCAATTGCATCAAATGCAAGGGATGTTTGGCACTAACAACTTTGGACCCATGAGATATTGGGGACCAAATGTTTGAGTTATTGTCTTATATAAATAGATATGCCTTGGAGTCGACTTAGAACCAGACGAATGAATCAAGATAGTGAGATGCACCAAGCACAAATAGACGGGCAATCGAAAGCTCTTACTTCCACTTATTAAGGCATACAATGGAGTTAACGTCATTTTTTGTAGTAATCTTCGCGGTAACATCATATGCAACGTGAAATCACTAAGGATGGTTAAAGTACATACCGTAGAGGAATTAGGAAAAAAGGCTTTTATGTGATAAATTATGGAAATAAGCCCAAAAGACAAAATAATGGTCTTTTTGCAACGATTGATGAAAACTCCACATTGTGGCATAAGAGATTGGGTCACGCAAATATGCGTCTCATTCAATTGTTAGCTTCTAAAGAATTAGTTAGAAACTTACCTAAGCTTAGGTTTGATCAACACTTTTGTGATGTTTGCAAAATTAGCAAACAAGCTCACGTTAGTCACAAAGCTAAGAACATAGTCTCAATGACTAGATGCTTAGAACTTCTCCAATGGATCTTTTTGTCCATCCACCGTACGGAGTTACAGAGGAAACCGCTATCACTAGTTCATATAATGACAACCGTCTAGGTAATACCTTTGAACCTAATTTCTAAGAATAAAACCGAGAGCTTTTGATCAATTTAAAATATTTAGTAAGAAAATCCAAAACCAATTAGGATGTACAATAGTGTCAATAAGAATCAACCACGGTAGAGAATTTGATAACGAAGTGAAATTTGGAGAGTTTTGTAATGCCAATGGTATTACTCACAGCTTCTCAGCTCCACGCATTCCTCAATCAAATGGTGTGGTTGAAAGGAAAAATAGGACACTTCAGGAAATGAGTAGAACCATGTTGAACGAGCAATCGTTACCAAAAAAGTTTTAGTGTAACGCCATAGATACTTCAACATACATTCTCAATCGAATCCTAATTAGAGCCATCAAAAAATATGAAAACACTTATGAAAACCTGAGATGTAGGAAACTTACTCTTGACAATTTTAGGGTGAATTGGAAAAAGTTCTATCATTTTAAACACCAAAGACTACCTTACCAAGTTTGACCCAAAGTCATACGAATGTGTCTTTTTAGGATACTCGCAAAATAGTAAAGCCTAAACATTCCATAATATACACACAAGGAAAATCCAAAGAATCACTCAACGTTACATTCGTTTAAACCCTCCACCCCTCTAAGACAAATCACTCCTTGGTGGGATGATGACTTAAGATGAAGAAGAATCTATGGAAATCGAAAAGAAAAACCTAGAAAATGTTGTTGAGGATGAAACATTAGAGCATTGACAAAAATAGTCAAATTAAGGAATCTAGAACGCATCCCTAGAAAATATTATAGGAAACCTTAAACACAATGAACCTTGGTCTCAACCCAAAACCCAAGTAACTCCTTTTGTTTTATAATATCAACTATAGAACCTAAGAATGTGTCTTTATTAAAGACAATGATTTTATATTTTTGATTTTTCTTGTTTTTATTTTATAAATATACTAATAAAAGAAAATGAAAAATAATTTTGTATTTTTTTTATAATAAAGAAAATAACTTCACAAGGAAGGATCTTCAAGGCACAACAAACTTCAATTCGATAATCGTCTCACGGCCTCCCCGGCAGCGGCGCCAAAAATTGATTTGTAGCAATTTATACTATATATATATATATATAATATAATATAGGTGAAAATAAACAAATCACTTTTAAAATCCAAAAAGCAATAAGTTTAAATTAACAAATAAAAATATATGTATATCCAGAAGTATCGGTTTCTCGCTTCGTTATCCATAAAGTTTAAAACCGGACCTGGGTCGTTATGTCCCAACAAGACCGTGAATTTAAAAATCAAGAATCGGTTTGTGAACAATGCTTGAATGATCAAAGATTGGATTGGATTCTATTTCTACAATTAAAAATGCCAAAACAAGTAAAAGAAACCCTAAAACGAAAGCAATTTAAGTTAAAACCTAAAACGGGAACGTAAAAACGCGACTTAAAAACCTAAATTATCAAAATTTATTCCTAAAATGATTTTTTCACTTTTAATAAACCCTAAATGACTAAAATGCAAGAACTAAGAAAACTAAACCAAAAACGAAAGCGTTTAAAGCTTAAAAACACGAAAAAACGTGAACGAGATTCAATCCCGTTCTTTTAAAAACCAAATTGTAGAATTTTAACCCTACGGATGCAAGTTTATTTTTCCTAGGTCCTAAATGATAAAAGAAAATTTTCTAAAAAAGAATTATATTTTTTTTACTTTTATTTAATTTTTTATGAATTAAAAACAGTTTTATAAAGAAAAATTCATTAAAAATACTAAACAATTTTGGAAAAATCTGAAAAAATCATGGAAAGTAGTTTGAAGTATGTAGAATTTAAGAAAAATGAAATGGTGAAAATAGCTTATCAAATAAGCTGTTAAATAAGCTAAAAACAACTTATAAGCAAAATTGGCTAAAAAGACTATTTAATTTAAACAATGCAAAGGATAATCGAAAAAGACCCTAGGGCAGTTGGTTTGTGTGTGCGTGTGTGAGGTGCTATAAAGGTTGAGTAGGTAGAGGTCAGGGGTTCGAGCCTTGCTCACCCCTGACTTCCCTACTCCCTTTTTTCTTTTCTTTTTGAAAAACTTTAAAAACAAAGTTATAAATAGGCTGAAAACTAATAACTTTAAAACTTGAGATTATTTTTGAAAAGCTATAATAAGCTCAGAAAATGAGCTTAAAGATGACAGTATGGCTTTTTTTTAAACTAAGTGATTTTTTACTTAACTTTTTGGCTTTTTAAAACACAATAAGCAATGAAAAGGGGAAAATAAGCTTAAACAAATAAAGTGCTAAACCTAATAAGTATGAGCAAACAATAATAAGCAAAGAGGATGAGCTAAAATAAGCTAAAATGACAGGATTACTTAAAAGGACTTCTACTAAAAAAATTTAAGCTAAAAAGCAAATAGGCTCTAATAAGCTCTATCCTAAGGTCAAATAAGCTACCAATATCTTAAAACTAGCCTAATAAGCACTTGGAGCAAAGATAAGCAAAAGAAACAAGCTGATAAGCACATAAAAGCCAATAAGCTAAATCCTAGAAACTGCCCATCAAACAGCCTAAGGGGGCATTTTAGGGCTTAATTTTAAGCAACCTATTGGATCCTTATGGAAAAAAGACTTGTATATTCTTAAAGCTTATCCTCCAAAGTTTCTAAATCAGCAATTAATAAACAGTTTGAAACACAATTAAGCTATGAAAAAGGCACTTGAAAAGGGCTGGTTACAAGGAGTGCACTTTTTTTTGGTTTTCTTAAAAAGACAATTTGGCATTTTGCAGCTTCAAAATAAGCTAGCAAAAGAACTTTAAAACCTAAATTAAGCTGAAACAGCTGAAGATTAGCTTCCAAAGAGCTTATGCTCAAAAATTCAGAATCTAAAAACAAATTTTACTAATCTAATTTTGACTTTGAAAAAAAGGACTTTCAAGACTAAAAAAATGACTTAAAGGCTATGACAGATTTTGACTAACAAAGGTAAGCTAAAAGGACATTTAACTACTGCATTCTAACTTAAAAAACATCACTCAGACAACACTTAAAAGGGCTTTTCAAAAGCTTAATCAAATGAGCTTTATAAATCTGTTTTGACTTAACAGATTTACACATCAAATAGACAAAACCCAAATTCAAACTTAAGGACTTAAAGAACTTTTAAAAACAGGTTAAAACAACTAAAGAAAGCTTATTAAAAGTGACCTAGTTACCCAAGACCATTTTGTACTCATTTTGACACATTTTGAGTCATGTCCCAAACACCCCTTTAAGTACTGAATTTGTAATTTTTAACAATAATAAGCTGAATTGAGCTAAGTTTTATAACAACAGATATAAATTAACATAAATTAAGATCAAATAAGCACTTGGCAATAGGAAATTAGCGCTTATAAGCAAGAATGTTAATCAAACAGTAACAAGCTATGTTAAGACAGATTTTTATAAGGAACAAGAAACAAGAGAAATAAAACAACAAGCAGACTTTAAAATGCAAAAGACATCATTAATAACTATAGGAAAGCAGGCAATAAGGTAAATAAAGCAGAATAAGCAACAATAAGCAGTGCTACAGTGAAATAGCTAAAAAATAGAAATTAAGGAACTTACAAGTTCCTTTAGCTTCTTGACTGAATTTGAACACCCACAAACAACCTATTGCTTCCATTGAAGCTCTAAAACCATGGTCATCCTGAATTTACCATGCTCCAATGATCTTGAAAACAGAATTTTTGATTCTATGAAAAAGTACACATAAAAAGCTATTGTAAAAGCTTTTATGAGTTTAACAGATTTATAAGCTTAAAAAGCCTTATAGAAATGACTTGTGAACTACTTTAAAGCTTAAGTGCATAAGAAAACTTAAAGGACAGAATTTTGAGATAACAACTTCAAATCTTCATTAAAAACATAAATTGTTACAAGACTTGAAAGTAAATAAATCTAAAATTTAAAGACATAACATTAAAAAGTAAATTACACTAAAAACTACACTACTTCCTTGTTACAAAGAATAACCTAACTATTTATACAAATGCTATGATGCAGGGTCTTGTGCTTGTTGTGTTTCTTTAGTGAGGAGATTCAAGTCTTCATCTAAGCCATCCAATTTGAGTGCTCACCAAGCCTTTTGATCTAAACCCTTAATTTTTGTACTAGCCCCATCAATGAATGAAAATTCCTAGGATTGCCAACATGGAATGTCGTTTTATGGTGTGGGGTTTGAGTTTAGCTTTGTCATGTTGCAGGGAAGGAAAGGGATAGAGGTGGGAGATGATGAATAGTAAATGGCGGGTATTAGTTTATGGTTTGATTTGTGTCATAGTTGCCCCCTGAAGTTGGTAAAGTTTGCACCGTTAGTCCTTAAAGGACTAACAACATTAGTCCTTGAGGACTAACGGTGTAAAGGGTTAATGGGATAATGAGTGTTAAGTTGGTTTTGGGTTAAAGTGGACTTGTTGTTTGGGCCGGGTATATATATAAAAAGGTTTTGGGTTATTTTAAAGGGTTTAAATGGTTTAAGGCTTATAAGTGTGTAATGGGCTGACCCGGCCCATTAGATGGGTACGGGTTGGCCCATTAACTTTTTCTTCGGTTATGTCTTCGGCTTTGACCGTTGACTTTTCCGGGGTTGACTTTGGTTGACTTTTGACTTTGACTTTTGCTTCATGCTCTTTTCGTTCTCGTGCTCAATTTTGTCGTTTTGGCTTCGCTTTTGTCCGTTTCTTAGATATCTGCTACCTGCATAATACAAATGCAAAACATACAAATACAATGTATTTTTGGTACGTTTTTTGTCATTTAAGCATGTTTTTAATGGAAAATGGTATGTGTATTTAAGCACATACCAATTGGTTATCCAAGTACCATGCTAAAATCATCTGTGGCGAGAAAGTCGTCCACATCCCAATCGACGGTGAAACTTTGATCATTCGAGGTGACCGAAGTAAGACCCGACTAAATCTCATATCCTGTATAAAAACTAAAAGGTATATATCCAGGGGATGTCAAGTTTTCATAGCCCAAGTAATGAAAAAGAAGCCAGATGAGAAACGACTGGAAGAAATCCTAGTAGTCAGAGAATTCCCCAAAGTTTTTCTTGAAGATCTACCTGGCCTTCCTCCCATTCGCCAAGTAGAATTCCAAATCGATTTAATTCTTAGAGCAACGCCTGTAGCCCGCACACCCTATAGATTAGCTCCTTCATAAATGCAGGAACTATCTAATCAACTTTAAAAATTGTCAGACCGAGGTTTTATCCGACCAAGTACTTCACCCTGGGGAGCTCATGTCTTATTTGTTAAAAAGAAAGACGGATCTTTCAGAATGTGTATCGATTACCGGGAGTTGAATAAACTTATTGTAAAGAATCATTACCCATTACCCAGAATCGATGACTTATTCGACCAACTTCAAGGTTCAAGTGTCTACTCAAAAATTGACCTAAGATCAGGTTATCATCAACTGAGAGTGAGGATGAAAAATTCCTAAGACTGCTTCACAACAAGAATAACTGCCACTATGAATTTCAAGTTATGTCGTTTTTTTTTGTTTTATTTGGATTTAACTCACCAACTGCAGAATAATCCTAGAATTACTCCGAAAAGAGAAACTATATGCCAAGTTCTCCAAGTGTGATTTCTGGATCCGCATGGTGCAATTTCTTAGACACTTAATTGATAGTCAAGGACTTCATGTTGACCCCCCCAAGATTGAAGCAGTTAAGAACTGGGTATCTCCCAGTACACCCATGGAAGTTCGCCAATTCTTAGGACTTGCCGGCTATTATTAGAGATTTATCAAGGATTGCAAAATGTTTGACTGAATTAACCCAGAAAAACAAGAAGTATATCTGGGGTGAACACCAAGAATCGGCTTTTCAACTGCTAAAACAAAAGCTATGTGAAGCTCCAATCTTAGCATTACCCGAAGGAAATGACGATTTTGTTGTCTACTGTGATGCATCCCATTAAGGTCTGAGAGCAGTTTTAATGCAAAGAGAGAAGGTTATTGCATATGCATCCCGACAACTTAAGTCTAATGAAGAAAACTATACCACTCATGATCTCGAATTAGGAGCAGTAGTGTTCGCTCTTAAAATTTAGAGACACTATC
This sequence comes from Tanacetum coccineum, assembly GCA_026074375.1. Classification (NCBI taxonomy): domain Eukaryota; kingdom Viridiplantae; phylum Streptophyta; class Magnoliopsida; order Asterales; family Asteraceae; genus Tanacetum; species Tanacetum coccineum. The sequence goes on from BQNB010136446.1 coordinate 9,800, forward strand.
TATACGGTAAAAAGTGTACAGTTTTCACTGATCACAAAATCCTTCAACATATTCTTCATCAGAAAGAATTAAACATAAGGCAACGCCGTTGGTTAGAATTGCTTGCAGATTATGATTGTGAGATCCGCTATCATCCTGGAAAGGCAAATGTCGTAGCAGATGCCTTAAGCCAAAAGGAACGAATCAAACCACTCCGAATCAGATCATTAATCATGACCGTTCATCCAAAACTACCATCATAAATTCTCGAAGCTCAAACTGAAGCACTCAAGGAAGAAAACATCAAGGCTGAGAATTTACGAGGAATGGACAATGCGTTTGAAGTACATCCTAATGGAACTCGTTGTATCAAGAACCGAAGCTGGTTACCACTCTTTGGTAATCTGAGGGACTTGATCATGCATGAATCTCATAAATCAAAATATTCCATTCACCCGGGTTCTGACAAAATGTATCAGGATCTAAAGAAACTCTATTGGTAGCCTAACATGAAGGTAATAATCGCGGAATATGTTGGCAAATGTTTGACATGCTCTAGAGTTAAGGCAGAATGTCAAAAGCCATCCGGTTTACTGGTACAACCAGAGATTCCTATGTGGAATTGGGAAAGAATAACAATGGACTTCGTTACAAAACTTCCCAAAACATCAAACGAACATGACACAATTTGGGTCATTGTCGATCACCTTACAAAATCCGCACATTTCATACCTACCCGAGAGACAGATAGTATGGAAACCCTTACCAGGTTATACATCAAAGAAATAATCTCCCGGCATGGTGTGCCAATATCCATCATCTTGGATCGTGATAGTCATTTCGCATCCAGATTCTGGCAATCACTACAAAGTGCATTGGGTACTCAATTAGACATGAGTACAGCATATCATCCCAAAACCGATAGACAAAGTGAAAGAACCATTCAAACACTCGAAGATATGCTTTGAGACTGTGTCATAGACTTTGGAAAAGGATGGGAAAGACACTTACCATTGGTGGAATTCTCTTACAATAACAGTTATTATGCCAGTATTAAGGCAACACCGTTTGAAGCACTCTATGGTCGAAAGTGTAGATCACCAGTTTGCTGGGCCGAAGTTGGAGATGTCCAACTCACGGGACCAGAAATAAGACTGAAAAGATAGTGCAAATTTGTCAACTCTTACAGACTGCAAGAGATCGGAAAAGAAGTTACGTCAATGTCAGGCGAAAGCCTTTAGAATTTCAAGTTGGAGATCGTGTTATGCTAAGAGTATCACCTTGTAAAGGTGTCATCCGATTCGGAAAACGAGGAAAGCTTAATCCCTAGTACATTGGACCATTCAAAATCCTTAAACGGATTGGTCCACTAGCCTATATAAACTTGAGCTTCCTGAAGAGCTCAGTAATGTCCATAATACCTTTCACGTTTCAAATCTAAAGAAATGCTTATCTGACGAATCCCTTGTAATTCCAATGAAAGAGCTTCGACTCGATGATAAACTCAACTATGTGGAAGAACCAGTGGAGATTATGGATCAAGAAGTTAAACAACGGAAACAAAGTCGTATTCCTATAGTCAAAGTACGATGGAGCTCTAAAAGAGGACCAGAATTTACATGGGAACGCGAAGATCAAATTCGTGCCAAGTATCCACATCTATTTTCAAACATCACTCAGACATCCAACTAAATCTCGGGACGAGATTTCTTTTAAGGGAGAGAGACTATAACAACCCGCAATTTTCATCAATGTAAATATCCATCTATTAAATTAGATGCACCGTAATATCCATCTATTAAATTAGATGCAATGTAATATCCATCTATTATAAATATATCACCTTCTTACCGGGAAATTTTTTGCTTTATCTCATTATGCAACGTAACTTGCATCTCTAAAGTAAACGAGCTCACGCAACCTCTATCAATGCCATCTATATCTATGTTTATATTATATAAACATCCTAATATGTCAAGTCTATATCTTAATATCATTTTTACTAAGTACATTAACCATTTAACGTACTTTTCAAAACGTTATATCAAAACAAGCATTAAACGTTAACGTTTACATCAAAACCCTAATTATATGTAATGTATACATATAAAATGAAAGTACAAGCCTCTAAAGCATGTGTACAAGTATCAATGCACCACATTTGAATATCTTTACCCTCCTGAATCAAGTTACAACTTTCTAAAGCATAATGTACAAATCAATAATGCAAGAAAGTCAAACTAGGTCATTTAAGCTTCTAAACCATGTTTAAACTTTACACCACTTTAACACAAGGTACAAGTACTTAATTCATGACTCCTACACCCTAATCTATCTATAATCTTAACCCTAATCCATGTTTTAAAACCCTAAATCATAAAAATAAAACCCTAAACCCTAATTTCACTTTCAACTAAAAACTAAACCCTAAACCTAAAACTAAGCCCTAAACCTTAATCCTAAACCCTAATCTCAGTCCTAACACTAATCCTAAACCTTAATCTACCCTTAATTCTAACCTTAATCTACATTTTAAAACCCTAAACCCTAACCCAAAAGAAAAACCAACCCGACACCATTTTCTTTCCATTTTGACCCATTTTACACCCAAGCTAGCACCCTAGCACCTCTATGACATCACCAAGCAAGCAACCAAGTAGCTTACAAGCACCCTGATCACCTCTTTGTTTCCATTTCAGTCGTGGCCTCCAAACACCTTTCCAACACTTCATGGCTAGTTTCTAACTTATAATACTCATCCTACAAGCCCCTCTTAGTCACCTTAACTATCCTATACACTTATGAATCCCTTAGATAACAAGAAAACTTAAGAACTAAGGGTTTTGAGCATATAAATACACTAACCAAACACCTTTTTCATTTCATCCCACACATCTCATCTCACACCCTCAAATGGAATTATAACACTTCCATAGCAGCCATAGAAGATCAAGAGAAGTTCCTAAGCTCAGAATAGAAGCCAAGAATCAAGAAAATTGAAGCCTTGAAGTCGTTACTAGGCGTACGAACCCGAAAACCCCATTTCGACCCATTTTAGCTCAAGTAAGCCTAAGATCTTGTTCCATAAGCTTATATTCTATACAATAATATTCATAATACTCTTAAGATTATGTATGAACTCTTGTTTTAAGCTTTGAATCCTCAATCCCATGTGTTTTTGATAAAAACCCTAAAAATAACCCGTTTTAATTTTCTAGCTAACAGATCCTTTTTCTAAACTTTTGTTATGTTAAAACTTCTTATTTTAGCTTATACTAATAAGCTATAACTTTCAAATATCATTTGGAATCTTAAAATAACTTTGCATGGCTTTTTGGACATGTTTTGCAAAAGTTTCCATACATAGGGGTATATATCGTAACTTTCTGAAATTTATAACTAAAGGGGCTGAAAATGTCATTTTCTTAAAGTTATAACTATAAGGACCTATTTTTCCAAGTTTCAAAGTTAAAGGTTTAAATTATATATACTTTATATATAAAGGACTAAACTTGTAAAAGTTTATAAACCAGGGGTACATATTGCCAATTTTGCAAACTTATAAAATATTATATTTTTATATTAATTATAAAAATATATATAATTTATTCTAGCTTTTGAAGGAACTTAAAACTATAATGTATCACATTACTAGGGAGCTTCATATAAGGGGTTTCATTTGGGTATACGTTTTGACGAGTTTGCTGGATTTACGATTTAAAGTGTCTTGGCTCCTCAAACATTTACTACTTGACCTCTGAATTATGATGGACCGAACAGTGATATAATATTTCCATAATAAATCCAATCAGAGTGATATTTCATTATGATATAAAACATATCCAATCAAACTAAGACTTGACATATTACCTAGGTTGTATGACGAAGCCGTTACTTTCATTTCATCTACTTTTGCTATCAATCAGATTTCCCTGTACTATTAAGGTGAGTTCATAGCCTCGCATTCAATCTTTTAAATGTTTTATAAACCCGCGAGGTGGATACATGCTATAAACCATGAATGCAAGTATTTTTCTGTATGCTATCCTGAATCATTATTGCCTAAGTACTTACTTTTGCCATTAAGACCTCACTATCATGAGCCGTTAATTACTCGTTGGGGTAAGCGCAAATGCTGTGAATATATCTATTTAGGAGTGGAATCCCCGTTGGCGTACCTATACTGTCGGTAACCAATAGCACACATTTGAATAACTTTGCGGGTGTTTGGCAAAGACACCCGTTGGGGAAATTATTTGTAGTTATTGATTAACGTAAGGCTCCGGTGTCATGAGCTTAGGGCAATAATATTTTTTTCTATGATAATTGTACATGCATGCAATTACTACAAACTATGGGTATTGAACTTGTATTCAAACTACTTTACTTAAACCTATGAATTTCACTCAACATTTGTGTTGACTTTTTTTAGCATGTTTATCTTAGGTAATTGAGCAACTTAAAGCATGGAGTGGCACGGACTTGAAGATGGCTAAACTGTTATCATTCAAACTTTATGTTTTCATGTAGATTTTGGGATCACTTTTTGTAAAAACTCTGATGAATAAATGAATGATAACTAAATTTTATAAAAACGTCTCTTTACGATTCGTTTTCTATGATTATGACTGTTGTACTATGAAATAATACCCTAGATTAGCTTCTGCTGCTATATGTGTAAAAATGGGGATGTTATAGATAACGTCAGAACCATAGTTGGAAATGTTGGCCATAAGAACCGCTTGTGCAGTCGAGAGATCATCACAGTCTGAATCATAAGTATCAAGATCCTCATTCTAGAAAGCAGCATTGTGAGGGATGATTGTCTGAGCTTGATCAGCTGGAATTCCTAGATCTGCAAAAAATGTAAGTTGCTTCTCATATAATATTTGTCTAGCTTCCTGAGCTTCTGCTAACATTGCTTTCTCCTTATACCATGCTGCATTCCTTGGTCGCTTTGGCTGAATGCATTGCCTAGCCATATGTCCTTCACATTTATAGTTGTAGCATTTAACAACTCTTGCCTGTCCACATGTAGTATTTCCCATTGAACTAGTAGCATTGCTCTTATAAGTATTACCAGAATAATTTTTCCCTTGTCTTCCCTGAACTTGTTGCACTGTAACCCTGCCATCTTGAATAGTGGCTTGGTTTCTTGGATTAGAGGAAGTTCTGAGTTTATTATTGGTAGTAGGGAACCTTGACGCAGCTACAACCGTTAGAAAAGCCATTGCTTTATTGAGACAAGCAATCAGATCATCTCCAGGAGAAAACACGGGAATAGCAAAACCTGAGTCTACAAATGGTGACTAAGTCATAAGTTGTGTAGGAGCTTGAGGTGATTGATAAGCAACTTGTGGAATTACTTGTGGAACAATTGAGGTTTGATGATTTATTTGAGACTGAAATGTATGTGATGGTGGAATCGATGAATGATTGAATTGAGCTTGTGATGGATAATGAGATGAGTAATGTTGATTGGGTTGAATTGATGCATGTTGTGATTGTGAAAACTGTTGTTGAAGTTATGGATTGTTGTAAGATGATTGATAAGGGTTGAAGTGAGGTAGTGTCATCTGCTGATTTGCAACGAATGCCAATGGATCTTGATTGCGCTCACGCATAATACGGACTTCATTTGTATGGAGTTCATGTTGTTCATGATATGCATGAAGTTGATCAAAGTTGGAGGTATGCAAATCTTTAACAAGCTTGACATCAGTCACAAACTTACTCCATTCAGGTGGAAGACTATTTAAGAACTTGGTATTAACTTGAAATTGCTCCATTTTCATCTTGTAGATGTTTATGTCAATGATCAGCTGAGTAAATCGCAAGTAATATTTATGAATTGATTCCCCCTTGATGTGAGTAAACTTATCAAATGCATCATACAACTTCAATTCTCTTTCCTGCTTTGTCAAAGATGTACCTTGCATCAATAATTGAACTCTTTCCCATAAATCTTTAGCAACTCTGTGATGATTCACAAGTGAATAAATATCAGTAAGAAGACCTTGAAGAATGATATTGGTAGCCTTCATATCATAATCAGCTTAAATTTTCTCAGCAACAGATAATTCAGCATATTTCTTTGTTCTGATCACACCGTTCTCTTCAACTGTAGGCCAAATGAGCTTCAACTGTAGGCCCAAATGAGAGGACCAAGTACACTGAATCAAGTATCAATTCTCCATGTTCTCTATTTTGCATGTATAATCCATTCTAATTTTCCAATGAATCATAACATTCTTTGTCCAACATAGGTGGACGATTATCAGCACCGGAGAGTATCATGTACTCAACAAAAGTATTCTTTTGTCCAAGTGAAATAATTGGATCCATTTCAATGTGATAAGATTAAAATGATCGTACAGTGATTGGAAGTTTTTGTGTAAAAGTGAGGTTTGATTAATGAAGTTGAGTCTTTTGGAATACACAAGATTTTACAATTCTTGATAAAACTGAGAAATTGATTTTTCACGGGATTTTACAAATCACAGAACAACCGTATAATTCACCTAATAAATGTGTATAGTTCTCCCTTGAAAAATGTATAAATCTCCTTTGAAAATTATGATGTATAAATCGCCTTTGTTAAAACAGATGTATAAATCGCCTTCACAAATTAGGATGTATAAATCGCCTTTGTTAAAACAGATGTATAAATCGCCTTCACAAATTAAGTATAGATCGCCTAAACAAATGAAGTATAGATCGCCTGAACAAACAAATGTATAGATCGCCATCACAAATGAAGTATAGATCGCCTGGATAAACGAATGTATAGATCGCCTTCAAAAATGAAGTATAGATCGCCTGAACAAACGAGTGTATAGATCTCCTTCACAAACGAATGTATAGATCGCCCTCACAAATGAAGTATAGATCGCCTGATTAACTTCGAAACTCAAAAAATCAAAAATCTTAAAAAGACTCACTTTTTGGCGTTTTTACCCGATTTTCCTTGTACTTCTTAACTATCTAAGACTATTAGAACCTTAAAAACACAAACTTTAACGTTTTTGACACGAAAAATTTAAAATCAAGATTCTTGGTACAAAACCCTCTTTTTAACCAAAAAGACTCAAAAAGATGAAATTTTTTATGGTTTTTGAAAGATTTTTTTGTACTTCTAGTCTATACTAAGATAACTAAGAAAGAAAGTTATGATCTCTAGGGTTTTTAAACCCTCAAAAAGTAAAAACTTTTTGAATAGATTCGAACCAAAAACACTAGTAAAAAGAGTAGATAAAACGTACACAAAACCTACACAAACACTCCATGGCTCTTGATACCAATTGTAGAATAATCTAACACAAGTATGGATTGATTCACTTAGAGTTTTAGAGAGAGAAAGATGGTTGGATGAACACTTAGAGAGAGAAAGAAAAATGATAATATTAGCTTAGTGAAAATATGACAAATGAACAACCAACACCCTCTCCAAGCAATGGAGAGGGTTTATATATGCCTAGCTAACCGTCCATGGGCATGTGGTATGGGCTTACAATGTGACTTTGGCCTAGTTAGCTTTCTAACTTAACATTACTAGTTACTACGAGTTATGACTACATATAATGGAAGTGACCGATACTTTTCCGTATTTCTAACAAATTTATCCAACGGTTAGGATGAAGAATGATATAGGGTAGGAACCATCTAACTTTCACCAAAAGTCATAAACCAACGAGCTACAAGACATGCATACATGGCCGTAATGACGGAATAGACATGCATGTTTGTATGGATCCTCATTCGCATAAAACCAGCGGCTAATCATCAGGTGAGAGGGAAATAAATTGTTGTTAAATAAAAATCAAGAAACAAATAGATTAAGACTTAAGATATAAGTTGCTAGACACTTATTTCCCGACCGTTACCATGACAAAGACACAACTATTCACAACGTCTTGATCATCGATCAAAAACAACAACCTAACTTGGTGTTCCCATAACGGTCAACTTTTCAATCATCCCAAAACTTTACATACTCTATAAGGAAAGTGGAGATATCTACCACTTCGTACAATACTCTACATCATTGATTTTCTTGATGTATCAACGAATAATCAATCCTTCGTGTAAGTCCTTCGATAATGCTCTTTGCGAAACGATTATCTTCGAACTTTCTTTCTCTCTTTTTGTATTTTTTTTTGCTAACTATACTTCAAATCTCGGTGTAGTTTCACCATCTTCACGATCATAATAATTCCGGATA